>APFE030756236.1:51026-86764 GCA_000404065.3 Pinus taeda
AGTTCAACAGTATTTTCCATTTTGCTCTCATCAAGATTTTGGTGGTTCATCAGCTTGGATTACAGGGCATCACTTGGGATGATTTCATCTCTCGTGACTTTTTCAAATCTTCACAAGGACCTTCAAAGGTTGGGCATGAGATTGGTGGACCCTCTCATCAGAATGAAGGCCATGATTCACACACTGCTACTATACCGGTTTTCATTACTTATCAGAAGGGCACGAGGCAGTTATTTGCAACAGCAAAGCGAGTGTTATCTCCACCTCGGGTGGAAGGGGCCAAAATCCCAACATCAGCACCATAGGTACAAGACAGAGGCAAGAGGCCAATGCAGGATGAGGGGCCTTCAGGTGAGCAAGATACTGACTTCATTCTCGTTCAGGATGATGTTATAGACATAAGATTGCAAAGTGCACACCTTAGAAAGATCATCCAGGAGCAGCAGATAGAGATCATAGCCTTGTCCCTTGACTTGGAGAGGGATAAGTGGACTACGAAATACTTGGAGCAGAGGAACAAAGAGCTCGAAGATCAGCAAGCAATCATGGAGTTGCAAAACATCTGTGAGAATCGCCAAGCTGCCCAAAGAAGGAGGATTGAGTTCACTACATTGGAGCAAGAGATTAATGATGATCGGGAGTCTTGGCTCGAGAGAATAAACATCCACCTGGAGAGATTGCTGGAAAAG
Organism: Pinus taeda; assembly: GCA_000404065.3. NCBI lineage: Eukaryota > Viridiplantae > Streptophyta > Pinopsida > Pinales > Pinaceae > Pinus > Pinus taeda. The sequence continues at coordinate 51,716 of APFE030756236.1, forward strand.
GCTGATAGGGACAAAGCATTGTTGAGACACATGGCTTTCAATTACAGGGCATGCAATATGAGTTCCAAGGCACGAATAAGGAATCTAAAGGAAAAATTGAAGAAGGCAACAAAGAAGCAAAAGAGGCAAAAGGAGCATGATCATCTTTAGATATTGGTCGAACCCTGCTTAACCCAGCATGACACTTGATAGAGAAGCTCAAGCCCAAATTTCAAGAAATTTGGAGCAATGTTTGCATGTTCGAAATTTTTTGCACTGAAAAACAGGTTTTGCCTCCCTATGCGCCGCGCCACGTGGCACTTGCTTTTGTTAGAAGGCTCCAAATTTCAAAAACTTTAAATTTTTGGATTTGGCATGAAAAATCATGATTTCTGGTGCATGGCCAAGAAATTTTGGCAAGTTTTGAGTCCTCAAGAGGTCAAAAACACTCAAACAAATGACCTCTCTGCCCCTATTTTGACACACAGGAAGAAGTCCTAGGAGATTGAAGTTTTGGAGTGGAAAATGGACACCAAATTGAAAAATTCAACTTGGGTTGGAAATTATATAGGACAAGCTTTCCAACGAGCTATCATGAGCTCAATTTGGACTCTGGGAAGGGCCTCACATTCAGCTCCAAAGTGGCGCGATGCATAGAGAATCAGGCGCAGCGCATAGAGGATTTTTGACTTATTTTTCACTGTATAGCTCAGAGTTTGGCCTAGTTTTGACTAGTTTTGCTTTTTGATGTAATTATTGATCTACCATGATGTAATTGGAGGAACATGATGTAATATTGACACATTTTTTCTAGAGGATTCATTCACTAAGAAGTGAAAATTTAATGAATGAATCAGTTTCCTACCTTATAGAGGCAAGTTGTTTGATTGCCTAGATTTCAGTGCTTTGTTTAGAATTGGTTGAAACAACTCTTAGAATGATGAGCTCGACCCATAGAGGCATGGGAATGGTTTGGGAAGGTCTATATCATGTATTTTCTGAGTCATTGTCAGGGTTGGACACTTGGGATTGCTTGGCACATCATTGTACATTTTATCTCTGCATTTTTGGCTAAGGAAAGACCAGGGTTTTGCAACACTTGTTTGGATCCACGTGGCTATGTGTTTTGATGGTGTTCTTCTCTATGTAATTGTAGGTTCATTGATGTTTATGTGTATCATTTTCCCTTCTCTTTGCTTCTGAAATGAAACAAATGAGTGATTAAGGTAGAATTCACTGGACTGTTGTGCTCTACCTTGAAATTTTGTTTAATTTTCAATGTTTTCATCTATTTGAGGAGGAATCTTGAGACTCTCTTGCCCTCCTTAGCTCCTCACCATTCTAATCCATCCATTCATTCAATCTAAAGCATCAAAACGATTGCCTTCCTTGCCCCAATCAGAACTCTGTAAAATCTAGGCCTCATCCCCAGACCTAAATTTGCCTTTCCCGTTTTCCAACACAAAAGCCCCAAAAAACTCAAATTAAATCCTTGCTCTTCATACCTAGCCTAAGATTAGTTTTTAAATCAGTCATCTCAAGCTCCATTGATTATCCTTTGTTGAGATTGACCTGGAGAGAGCCCTCTCTTGTCCTTGTAGGGCTAGCTCCGAGGCTGAGCGTGGTTTGATGTGAACCTGGAAGCTTAACTTTTGAGCCAGAGGTAAATCTAGTCTCTAACATAGTGGCGACTTCAGTGGGGAAGAAAATGCTTTGCTTGTTGATGTCATTTGTTTTATAAGCTACAGACGGAGCCTGAAGTTATGCTAGGTAGCCTTCGAAACGCTTTTGCTTTGCATTAGAGGAAGTAGATAAACGCTACTTCAGTCAATCTCCGGTCTAACTTGTAATCGTGACACTTGACTTGTAAATTGCCCCAGTACATGTATCAAGTTAGATCTGATGGTTGATGGTGGACAACAATCAGACACCGCAAGGCTGAAATCATTCACCTGGCAACTTCATTCACTGAAAAATCCAGAGATCAATGCTTCATGGTGAATCCACTACAAGAAGATTAGTAGATTTAAGATTTTCAAGATGGAATGGGTTGCACGAAGATACGCTCCTATGAGCTGAGATCACATCCCAGGTTTTCTGAATAAAATTCCCAAGGTGGATTGGCTTCAAAATTTGCCTATGTTCAGAAATGTGGAAGGTAATGACGTTTCTCTTCATCTGGTGAAATTTCACATTCATGTGCATAAATTAAAGATCATTTTTCCTGAAGATTGTTTGATCAAAATGTTTATGGCTACTCTAGAAGATCAAGCCTGATCTTAGTATGAAAGTTTTCCACCTGCTTCCATTTATTGTCTAAAATATTTTCATACAATATTCTTTGAAAGGTATAAAGAATCTTGTTCATCCTTAATATTAGTGCAGAATTGTTGTGAACACGTTAGTAGTTTCATTGAATATCTTGAGAATTTTTATGGAGATAATGATTTGATGGATGGAGAAATCATGGAAGCATTGTATGAAAATTCATTTCAGCAGCACACAGAAATCTTAGAGGATACTTATCGAGATCAGAAGGTTGAAGATTTCTATATTGTTGAAAATGATGAAAGAAGAAGATTTATTTCAAACCTGGTTGAAATAAAGGATGATATGCAGGAAAATGATGTTCCAATCTCAGATAATGATGATGATAAATCAGATCGAGAGACAGATTGTGATGAGGAAAAACATGTTGTTCCTGATCTCATAAAAGAGAGTTGCATTGTTGAGGCTGCCTCAAATGAATAAAACAGAGTTATAGACCTAAATGCTCTCATCCCACCAGAACTAGATCTTCACGCGGAGGTAGTTCATTCCCTTTATGAAAAACAAGACGAGATCTTCGCTCAAGTACATGAAAAAGTTTCCTTGGATGAATCGTTGGTAGATGATGGAAATGTCATGTTTGAGTATCAATAACCATCTGAAGTTTCTTTTCTTATGATTGATGAATGTAATGAGGAACATGATAATCTAGTTGTTATATCATATGAAGATGATCAAAAATATATTCAGGCTACAGAAGATCCAAACACTCAGGACTTCCTTTCAGATTCTTCTTCATATGCCTCATGTTTTGAAATGTTTTTCCAAGAGGAGATCTTGTCATTTACTTGTTCAAAAATTTTTGAGGACCAAGAACGTACTTTTACTAAAGTACATTATGAAGAAAGATCACGATCAAAAGAAAAAGACACCCTGTTTCTTCAGCAGGAGGTAAATCTTCATGTTTTTCAAGATCCTCTGGCAAATCTGTTGCAGTCAGCAGTGAAGGTGATTATTGCAGTATTCAGTGATGAAGGAGATCATGGTAAATTACGTTTTTGGATGCCCAGTTACCAGTATCTGTTGTTGATCAAAAGATCTAATCAAGAGAATCAATCAAGGAGGCATCTGCTTGATTGGTTACATTGGAAGACACCCTACACATGATTGTACATATTCCATTAGTAGGCAGTTGGTTTTCATCATGATTTGAAGACCTCAAATCTCGATGGTCTGTTGCCATTCAAAAAGCTTTGTAAGTACTTGTTTCAGTTAAATAGGTCTTGAGTCATTCTAGTCAGTTTCAACATAGTTTCAGTTAAAAATGAAGGTCTGATTTTAGTTTTGGTGTATTAGATGTTTGAGTTATTTGTGAGTCAGTTTTCAGTCTTGTTATTAAGTCAATTTTTAGTCAAATAATTGAGTCAAAAGTCTTGTGTGGATTTCTCGAAATAATGGACTCCATAGCCCAATGGATGAAGGCACTATCTACTCTCCCAAAGATTTGCAGCTCTTGGAACCTCCAAGGAGCTACCATCCCCATTGGAGCCAATGTTAGAGTCGGTCTGTTTAGCCTTCCGTCAGAGATCAAAAACTCTTTGTTGCATTTCATTTTAGGTGTCCCATTTTGCTCTATCACCTGCATTCCATTTAGGAGCATCGATACTCTAACGGAAGGGTCTTGTCCCCATATTTCACTCATGTCATTTACCTACTGGTTGATGTTTGTTCATAAAAACAGAAGCATATATAGTCTTCTTTTCATCAAAATTTGCAAAATGTTGTTTTTAGGGTTTCAGTGTCAAGTAGGTCTAGGGTCTCATTAGGATTTTGTCAATAAATGCTTCAGAGTGTCCGATAATCACCAGCAGACCATGAGGATGTTCCTAATAAGTTTTCATTCCATAATTTTCATCACCAATAATGTTGAGAATGATTCTTCTTCAAAACTCTGTTTTGAAGAAGAAATCGTTAAAATTGTTTTGTGTAACAAATATGTAATTTTTCAGTTCTACAGTTTTTCAGTGTAGCCCTAGTCATCCTTTGCCAAATTCCATGTCAGCCATCCCTACAAAAAATTTCCAAGAGTTTCATCATTCCAGTCAAAAAATCAAAGGAAATAACCAAAAAGGAGAGTTTCTATTAAAAGTGGAAAGTGTCAAAGTGTAAACATTACAAAAATGGGTTTGACAAAAGAAAAATCAAAATCCATGGCTATATGAGATATTCTCCATTTTCCAAGTTCATTTGCATGCCAAGACCAAAGAAAATCAATTCAAAGAAAATTTGTTTAGCAAGTGCGCAATTTGGGTGAGTTTGGAAGAAACTTGGTCGGCGCGATGCAAAGAGCAGGTGGCACGGCGCACTAGGGAGGCACGGTGCACTGGGAGTGAACGTGTAGTGTTAATTTACACGGGCACGGTGCATTGGGTATGCGACATGGTGCATACAGTTAATGACCCGAAACTACTCAAATTTTCTCGAAATTGCCAATAATTCACACGGATTTGCCAGGTAGAGCCTTAATCATTGCATTTCATTCAAATTTGTGGTATGATATGGCAATTGATCAATGGTCATAGTATAAACCCTACCATGTCAAATTTCTCATATAAAGATGGTTGCCTAGGGTTTTAAAAAAAAATTTACCACAAAATTTCTCTTTCCATTATTCCCTTCTCCCTTATTCCATTTCTCCCTGATTTCATTCTTCCCCCCCCTCCCCCCCCCCCCCACCAAAAAAAATTACTAAACCCCTATCCCTATTTTCCTTTCCACACGATTTCCAAATGTAAAACCCCAAACCCTACCCATACATCAAACCCCTCAAACCCTCCTACATTTCCCTAACAAAATTTGTCCCAATAGTCCCTAATCCCTTACTATTTTCCCCCTTCGTAGCAGTCCTTTGTTTCAGAATTTCCCCTTGGTGACAGAGGTTAAGCACATCACTAAGGGGCAATTAAAACAATTTCATTCACTAGCATCTATTTCTCCAAGGTAGTTTTTATAGCAGCAGTTATTTCATCCGATTATGAAGTGGAGACCCAAAGTGACTCACCCATGGAGGGACATGCACCCCGGAGCCCTCATAAAGGTGGCACACATGTTAGAGAAGAACCAAACACCATTACAGAATTGCAGGCCTGTACTCTTGCCATCTCTTATTTCCAGTTTCAGTCATGTTATGAATTTTGTGAGAAGGTTGCTACTATTCAAGTCCATCATGAGTTGGCTCACTTATTTGTACTGCATTTACATGGTGATCGAGTTACTTTGGCTAGTGTCACTTTGACACTTACACCAGATTCTATCTCATTAGCAATCGTCATACCTAACATTAGCGAGCCATGGAACAAGAGGCAGAAGATTGGTCGACATCATTATGAGCCATATATTAAACCCGGTTTCTTGAGGCAGTTAAAGAGAGTGTTCCCTTTTCGATATCTCAAAGATGCATATGCTCCACTAATGAAATTAATCATAAAGTATTTCAACTCTGAAGGCCGTTTCTCCTTATTATATGCTTATCACCTCAGGTTTCTCATGCATTTCACTCGGGTATGGATGATGAACATCCCATATTTCATAATGCCAAAACATAGAAAGGATGACTGTACTCGTGCAGCACAAGACCCCTCAACAGCAGTTCAATAGTATTTGCCATTTTTCTCTCATCAAGATTTTGGTGGTTCATCAGCTTGGATTACAGGGAATCACTTGGGATGATTTCATCTCTCGCAACTTTTTCAGAGCTTCACAAGGACCTTCAAAGGTTGGCATGAGACTAGTGGATCTTCTCATCAGCATGAAGGCCATGATTCACACACTCCTACCATACCGATTTTCATTACTTATCAGAAGGGCACGAGGCAGTTATTTGCAATAGCAAAGCGAGTGTTATCTCCACCTGGGGTGGAAGGGGCCTCATTTTTGACATCAGCACCATAGGTACAGGACAGAGGCAAGAGGCTAATGCAGGATGAGGGGCCTTCAAGTGAGCGAGAGACTAACTTCCTTCTCGTGCAGGATGATGTTACAGACATGGGCTCGCAAAGTGCACATCTTAGAGATATCATCCAGGAGCAGCAGACAGAGATCACAACCTTCTCCCTTGACTTGGAGAGGGCTAAGTGGACTACGAAATACTTGGAGTAGAGGAACAAACAGCTCGAAGATCAGCAAGCAATCATGGAGTTGCAAAACATCCGTGAGAATCGCCAAGCTGCCCAAAGGAGGACGATTGAGTTCACTACATTGGAGCAAGAGATTAATGATGATCGGGATTCTTGGCTCGAGAGAATCAACATCCACCTAGAGAGATTGATGGAAAAGGCCGATAGGAAAAAGCATTTTTGAGACGCATGGATTTCCATTACAGGGCACGTAATATGAGTTCCAAGGCATGAATAAGGAATCTAAAGGCAAAATTGAAGAAGGAAACAAAGAATAAAAGAGGCAAAAGGAGCATGATCATCTTCAGATATTGGCCAAAGCCTCCTTAGCCCAGCATGACACTTGATAGAGAAGCTCCAGCCCAAATTTCAAGAAATTTAGAGCAATTTTTGCACTGAAAAACAGGGTTTGCCTCCCTATGCGCCGCGCCACGTGGCGCTCGCTTTTGTTAGAAGTCCCCAAATTTCAAAAAATTTACATTTTTGGATTTGGCATGAAAAATCATGATTTCTGGTGCATGGCCAAGAAATTTGGGCAAGTTTTGAGTCCTCAAGAGGTCAAAAACACTCAAAATATAAAATATTTTGGTTGTGAAATATGTTATGGTTTTTGTACTTGTAGTATTGATAAGCCATGTTATTGGCCCATGGTATTGTAACAAAGCCTATTCACAAGTTAATAACAAAATCAAAATATAACAAATTGAATTTTATTATTTTTATTAATGTAACCTTTTATTATTAATTGAGGTCATATTTAAATGTTTACACTCATTCCAATATCATTTTTAACTTCTTCTTCTTCTTCTTCTTCTTCTTTTTAAATTTAGCCTCTTACCCAAAAATAACAAATTCTTATTAAAAATAAATCATTTAACCCAATTGGAATTTATATATTTTATTTTATATTATAAATATTTGTTTTATTTTTTCCATTACAAATATTTCTTTTCTTTTTGATTTCCAGTTTAGGGTTGGGCTCAAATAAAATATTCACATATTACAACAACAACATTGTAACACTGCATTTTGGCCATTTTTACATGGGTTTGAATTTCGACTCTGGAGAGTTCTTCCTTTTTACTAAAGATTATGGGTAAACAATTTCAAGGGTTTATATGATCAAAGCATAAATTTCATCTAGAGTTGAGCGTTTGATGATTATGATAATGCAGATCTTAATTGCGCCCAACAATTCATCAAAAGACAATGCACAAGTAAGAATTTTGCATGTCCTTATTGTACAAAGGGTTTAATGATTATGATAATGCAGATCTTGATTGTGACCAACAATTCATCAAAAGACAATGGACAAGTAAGCATTTTTCATGTCCTTATTATAAATACCAGTTCTCTCCTCCCTAACTTTTCTAGGGCCAGAATGCATGAAATTTTATTTTTTCTTTTCACCTTTTTTTAGTGGTTGATTGTTTGTGTAATGGATTCTACCATGCGCAAATTCAAAGGGATCAAGTGATGCAATCAAATTTTCTATTAGGATGAAAATGCTAGACCTTCCTTAAACTTTGTTACATGAAATTAAAATTTCTTATAATCATGAACATAAAATCTTTTTTGTTTCATCCTTACATTCTGATCTCAATGCTTACAATTTAAAACTATGTTACTATATTTTAAGTAAAATATACTTAGATTCATTAAACCTTACAACTCTCCAAAGCTTAGGTTAATTTTAGCTAAAAAGAAGGAAGTTGAATGGCTTTTGTAATTTAGAATCAATGCTTATAGACAATGATTAAAAATGGAATAACCCAAATGATCTAATAACTTTTACCCACCCATCAATTTCCATGACCTTTGCTATTCTTTTGAACCTAAATAGAGAGAGTAGAAGAAGAAGAGGAGCCTAGATGAAGTGGACCCTGACCTCATTGATACTTTTCCAAATATGGGCATTTCCCTTGACTAGAAGAAGAGATTGACCAACATTGTTGTAGATGTTGTTTCTGATAGTGTTTTCATTGCTACCATGCATAGGTAGACTCTATAGGCAGTTGAGGTTATCTTGTGTTCATTATAAGAGGTAATTTGGGAGTATCTTGATCTAGTTAGGAACTAGCTTTATAGGGTTGTTCCTCTTGCTAATAGATATTATGTTGCACTGTATTTTGTTTTGTAGTGATAGCTCCTCCTATTAAATCCCCAAGCAGACTTTGTCACTGATGGAAATATCCACTTATTTTAGGATGAATGAGATGGAGACCAGGCAGATTGAGAGAAATCTTATTTTTATAGATGAGAGGAGTTATGTGAGGTGAGAGTAGTTCTATGACATATATTGAAGGATACATTGCACCATTTTATGACACCAATCATATCCATGCCACAGTAGTGGATCTCAATTACACCGAGGGAACAACGATAAAGTATTCCACTATAAATAATTGGTATGTCGGGGACGAGGAATGTAGACATGGGATTTATAATTTTATTACAAAAAGAGGTTTTTGAGATGGAGATGAATCAATGATTTTGTACTATAAAGAATTGGTATGTCGGGGACGAGGAATGCAGATGTGGGATTTATAATTTTATTACGAAAAGATGTTTGTGCGATGGAGACAAATCGAAGATTTTGTGGAACTTATTAGAGATTGGTTTGATAGTCACCTAGAAATACTCAAGCATTGTTTTGAAAGGAATTGATGCAATTGGAGAGTTATATTCTCTTGCCTTAAAAAATAACTATCAATAGGGGGGACAAAGATGATCCATATAGGGAAGAATTACAGGAGTAGGATTGTTTCTAAAATTATATATATAGGAAAGTCAAGGAACTACTACAGAGGATTAGTGTAGGTGCAACCAAATTCTCATAATGAAAGGATTTTTTCACAGTGTGATTCGATGCTCATCGGTGACCATGCAACTGCAAATACTTATCGTTACATTCAGGTACAATTTGAGTTGAATTCTAAAGTCTCTAATTTCATTTATTGATATTCCTTCTTGTATTCTTGGCTCTCTTGATTTCATTGTGGTAGGATTGGAATGGGTTAAAAAATCAAGCATATCATTGAGTAAAATAGACACCCATATACCACTACATGTCGTTGTTCATACTATATGTGTTTGATACAATTAGAAGTGATAAATATGATGTGTGCACAATTAAAAATCCTAGCAGGCATGATGAATCTAGTCTTAGCATGGAAATCGAAACCAATAATCATAAAATATCAATAAATTTGTGACATGGAGTAAAAAACACAATAATATTGTATTCCAACTTTGTCTATTTAGTGCAATATACTACTAATATTTCATAATTTTGAGATGGGGGATATGATGAAGATGCCCTCAAGCAAAGTTACTGACTTGGAGATAAGATGGTCACTGCAATTATTTACTTTAAATAGGCTAAATTTAGGTAATTAAAACAAGTTTGAAAATCACTAGAAAGACCACCTCCACATCATTTTATTTCTAGTTGTACAAGATAATGTAAATAAAGCTATGAGCACTTCCATTTAAATTGACCATACATAAAATAACAAGCAAGGTTGATTATGTTAAAAGCTATATCCATCATTAAATATAAGATATGAAAAGGATGGCTCACATTTTTAAAGGCTATATCCATTAGTAGATATAAGATAAGAGTTAATGAGATGAGAAAACGTTTGTCGTGATATAAAATATAAACATCATATTACTTATAACTCATGCATATTGTATCTTATTGTGCATATGCTAATTGTATAACCTCAATTTGGGTAATTTTGTACATTTAAATTGTCAAATATGTAGGAGTTACATTACACTAGCTTAAATCCACACAGAAATAAAATATCAAAAATATGGTAGGGGAATGAGTAAGCATTTTCACACACTAGTTTAAAATTTACCCTTGGTTGGTGAAGAACTAGTTCAATGCTATTTTTGGTGGAGTGTTAAGTTATTAACCAAATATAAAAGAAAATCTTAGTCTCTTAAATGAATGAAAATTAATATTTAGAATGTTATATAGAAGTTACATTTCACATAACTATATCTACCCTAACGTAACTATAATATTCAAACTCCATTTTTTTATATAGAAGTTACATTTCATGTAGCTATAGAAGTTACATTTACGTGTTTTAGATAGAAGTTACATTTTACATAGCCATATTTACCCTAACATAACTATAATATTCCAACTCCATTTTTTTCACACTTTTCAACATTTTAAAGATTTGTCTATTTTAGTGTGATTATGCAATTAAATAGTTGATATTGTTTAAGACATCTCCTATTTGCAACACTTTTAATTCTTAAGTGGGATCTTGAGTAGGTTTTTGTTACTAACATATATCATGTTTTAAGTAGATGGTGTTTTATAATTCACCCAAGAGACTTTAGGAGCAACCTTGAATTGCATGCTTGTTTCCATTATACATCTAATATTTGCAACATTTTCCACGTGAAGAACCCAATATCCCATGCTGAACATGCAACAAGTACCTCAAAAATTGGGGAATATCAGTTATTCTATTTCCATAGGGGGATAGATCTAGAGAAGGCAACGACAACTATCATAAATGGCTTTTGTCTGGTTGTATTTAATGAAATCCCACTAAAATTTTCTACTAAAGTAAATCAATTGATAAATTTGAAGCTTGAAGATAGTGTTGAATAGGTCTTGCAAGGGATCTCTATAAAACTATCTATATACTTGATTCTAATTCCATGAGATGGTGTCTCAATAACACTATTGTCCAATGATGGGTGCTAGATAACTTTTTCATGCCCTACAGGTAAATTGTATCATTATATTTCTATGAAATATCATAATGTGTTCAAAGTTTCTCTCAGATAAGGAAATATGTATCTACTCTTTAATTTATCTATGTTGTAATAAGATCAAGAATAAAGTTTTCATTGCAAATAATTGGGATCTACCATGTAAGTTTACTTTACTACATTAAATTCTTGATTTTTTAGATCCCAACTAGTTAGGGTTGAATTTATTTTTGTTGTAATGAGACTAAGAATAAAATTGTCATTTTAACCACTAAAATCTACCATGTAAGATTTATTCACTACAGGAAATTATTTATTTTTTAGAGCCTAACTTATTAGGATTATGAAGAGTCCTCTTTCATGAAAATATTTATGAATTCTCTATTCTTGCTCCAAGAATTACATATTACAATAAGGTGGAAAATATATGAGATGTAGTTGAATGGTTTCTATTTTAAAATGTGTGGAGGGAGTATAAAATCATTTTCAGTTGCATTCAAATATTTTGAAGCACCCACTAAAATGCTTCATTTTCCTCCTACTTAATTTCATTTCTACTATCCCAATGCTTCTAGAAGTCCTTCTCCAAAGTGATCTCTTAACTATCTTAGAGGGAAATTGATTACCCGATTAGAACCCATTGATTACAATTTGATTAGGAGTAACGGATGAGAAAGCTTCATATTCTTCAATATATTCCGCAAGTTAAAAGCATATCAAACAATTGCCTTTATATTTAATTGAAACAACAATCACTCAAGCATTTGTTAGGATTTTGAGAAATTTTTCAATGATTATTTATTTATTTATTTTTATTTTTTATTTTTTTCTGAAATTTATTCTCTCAATTAAAGAAATTAAAGAAAAGGTGAAAATGATGCAATGAAAGGATTTTTTGTTTTAGTGCCTACGAATGCCTTGCTAATGTGAAGGCCTTGGTATTTTCTTGACTCAATATTAGTCACATTTGACTTCCTAGCATTTATTTTAATTTCATTTTTGTTGTGTTTATATTGCTATCCGTGAAGTTGGTGATCTATTGTGTGTGTAATAGGAAGTATGAACTACTAATAACTCTCAAAGGTTATATTGATGGATGAATAACTTTAAATGTCCCTACTTCACACTTTAGTAATACATGATCATGAAAAAAAAATATTAATCAATATTAAAGGGAAGATGACTAACGTGCAATGTTTCTTGGCTTGTCATATAATTACTGCATTTTGGCCCCCAATAATATATTTGAGGCTACTTTTTGGTTATTACTTGTGGAGCTTCCCTTTGGCTCAGAAAAATGTCAAGGATAAATATCCATTGCATTGGAATTGGACATTATCAAATAGGAATTCACCAAAAGTAGTAGAGGACATGGGAGCAATTGGTATAATGAGCAGATAACTGCTAGAGAAACACCGATGCAACATAATTTCTTGTGTATCTAGATTCACTCGAAATTAACTAGTCACAAAAAGTACCTTCTTTTCCAAATATTTTCATGTATACATAAATACTAAAAACATAATTTTAGACTAATTATTCAAATTAATAATTATCTGATCGTCATAAGTTATAATTAAATAATATATTAGGATTAATATTATAGGACACAACTATAAGGTCTGATTGTGAAGGGAATTGTGATAATATATGTACACTTCTCATTGTATTAGACAATCATCTCTTAGAGTGTGATATCCCTCGAACGAAATGTACTCCTAGAGGCCATTGTGGGATTGAAATTTTTTTTTTCAGTGGACAAGTGGTGATATATTTTCTTAGGCCTTAGTGTTTTGCTTCCCTAAGGTTTTAACACTACTCACAGTGAACACCTTCATTCAACCAAGTGAGGTACTCATCTTGGAAAATTGAACCATTTTGTTTTCACAATCCAGTATGATGTTGGATTAATCCCATGATCCTTAAAACATAGGTCATAATAGTGATGAACTTTTACTGTGGACAAAAGAATATCCAAATTTAAGGAACATAACTCTTTTAGAACAAGCAATAAGGATATTTTTTACACTGGTCCTTTTTTTCTATTTGTTTTCACAAGTTATCTATTGCCTTATATTTTTAACTTGTAACTTAGTTGGTATGATTGTGCCTAAGGTTTTGTTGAAGGTTGAATACTAAGTTCCTAAGGTGTTATTTTCTATGGTGACCTTTTATTTGCTTTGTTTTATAATTCACCTAGCTGCATAGTGGCCGCTATCGAATGTTGACGTATATGTCGTATAAATATTTTATAGTCTACTTCATTTTATATTCAAGTACTCATTGTGTTTCATGTCTTATACTCTACATTGTATTTTCTTTCATTTTCAGGAGAGGAACTCAATATTGATGATAAGAAGTAGCAATTGAAGAAAGAGGAGAACAATAACACTAGAGAAACAAATGAAAAATGAGAGAGAGAAGAGAATTTGTTTAGTGATACCCTTAGAGTCAATATCTTGCATAAGACACACTCATAGGGACTGATTGTAAAGCCTTCAAAGTTAGTGAATTCACTTGCAATACACTGCAAACACAACAATAATGTTTTGAAATGACAAAACAATAATTCATGTGTAAATTATAGTCCAATCGATATTAAGTTGGAAACTCATATTGTAATACTTGATATTTTATATAATAATAAAATTTATATGGTTGAAATTATTTTTATTTTCACTTGATATTATTTAATCTTGTAATTAACATATGTAACTTTGCGATATCATGTTAGATAAACATGCACATTGTATGGATTTTTTTTTTTAATTTAGTCGCAAAATCATATTAATTAAATTATGTCGATTAATAATGAACACATAAAATCAATCTAAAACTACTAAATTTGTAGTTTATATTAATTAATGATGAACACGAATAAAATGAATATATGACTAAATTAATCGTTTATAATGATTATGAATTAAATTAAATGAAATGAATAGAAACTACTAAATCAGTCGTTTATATAATGAATATGAAAAAACCAAAAAAAAGATAAATAACTACTACAAATGATAATTTTTTTTATTAAAATGATGACTAAATTTTGCATATATATGACTATTAGTAGCTAATTTGCAGTATCTTATAACACGACTAAAATTTAGTCATATTTCTTTGGTCATTAATTGGTTTCAAATGATGACTAAAATTTTCATATATGTGACTATTAGTAGCTAATTTATAGTATTTTATAACACGACCAACATTTTGGTCATATTTCTTTGGTCATTAATTGGTTTTCTCGAGGATTCATATAGTAAGATATTTTGTTGTATATGTGGTCATTAATTGCAAGCATTAATGACTAAGCCAATGAACAATTTATGACCAAATTTATGACTAATTATACTACTAGATGGTAAAACTGAGGAAACCAATTAATGACTAAACTAAAAATGACTAAAAGTTGGTCGCTTTATAAGATACTATAAATTAGCTACTATTGGTCACCGACTGAAAAAATGGTCGTTTATATGCAAATTTTAGCTGTTTTTTTAGTAACTAATTAGTCATTTTGTACTAGTGTATGGAATTTGCTAAAAACATGAATAGAAACTAGACAGAGGTTAGGGGGAGGAAGCTAGAAGTTACGAAAGAAGTAATTTCCTGAGTAACATCATTACGGACTGGTGGAAAAAGGTGGCTTAATTGAAAGATTAATGACCCCTCCCTTAAGGTGAAATTCTTGCAATGAGAAAAGCAATTGGAGAAAAAGGGCCAGGGGCATTGACAGGTTATCACTCCCTCTGTTAGGCCCATATACTACTATTGTAACAGCTTATTGTTATAAGTACAACACCCTTATTATATTGTTGTACACGTGTAGTCCCCATATTGTTATTAGTGTGTCCCATAGAAGCCCACTAATGTTATTATTGTGCCCTTACATTATTATTGTTCTGCCAGCTCTGATTATATTATGACCCCTTAGACTCCTATATATAGAAAGGAGGTCTTAACATTTGTATCATTCAAGGATTGTTCATTTGTGTAATGTAAAGGAGGTTGCCCCCTCGAAGAGGCTTATTTCTAAGGTGTTGATCTATCTTTTCTATCTTTTTGTGAGTTAGTTTCATAACATTTGGTATCAAAGATTTGGATTCTAGGGTTTTGCTGCTCCAAATAGGCCATCGTGGCATTTTCGCTATAACTTGTTTTCTGTGATGTTTCAGAAGTGAAAAAAAAATCCATTTGAGATGAACTCACGCTAAACCTCAAGTCTGAATTTCAGAGCTTATCTCGCTATATTTTCGGAGATATGATCAGAGGTAGTTAGGGTTTTTGCAAGATCCACAATTTCAACTAAAACAGGTCATTGTGGTTTTCACTATAACTCTTTTGCTACGAAGTTTCAGAACCTCGGCTCTGAATTTTGGATCCTGTCTTGCTACATTTTTAGAGATATAGTCTGAGGAAGTTAAGGTTTTTACAGACCCCCAATCTACATTCCAAACAGGTCACCGTGGAAACATCTTCATAATTGTCTCTCTGAGCGTAAGATTGAAATTTCATAAGGAGTTACAAAAACAGGACGGACTGTGTTTTATTTTGCATATTTTTCAGATCCAAAGATCAAAACAGTGACACGTGGTACTTCATACAAGTTTTCTCTTCTGAAAAGGTATATAATCAGGTCACCTTGGGAGATTGTACATAACTCTTTCTTCGAGAATCCAATTTTTATCAGATTGGTGGCATTGGAAAGAGGACACGAAGGGCTACTTCTGGTCATAATTTCAGAACTGGAAGAGCCGAAATTATAGATTTATAGTAATTTCAATATCGAGCTCCTAAAATCAGGAAAAGGTGATATGAGGAAGTTTGATGGCAAGGATCCAATAAATTGGATACAACAGATGGAGTAATATTTTGATCTACATGAGGTGCAACTATTACAAAAGGTACGTATTGCATCTTCATATTTAGAACCAGATCAATTTTTATGGTATAAAGGGATTTTTTCTCATAAACCACTTGTTACGTGGTCAATTTTCACGGAGGAAATGATAGCACATTATGAGGATACAAAGAGAAACACCTTCTTTAGCCAATTGATAAGCCTCAAACAAAAGTTTTCAATGGCAGAGCACATTGACGACTTTCAAAAATTGAATATAAGAGTAAATGATATTCCAGAGAAGCAAAGTATTGATGTCATCATAGGTACTTTAAAGAATAATATTCAACATGAGGCTCGTCTTTGGGAACTTTATTCATTGGAGAAGGCATTCAAGTGGGCAAGAAAAACTGAAAGCGAAATTATGGAAACAAGGAATCCCACCACTCATGCATATAATTATGGAAGTGTTTCTTCTCCTAGTATTACACAACCTACAAGGTTTACACCACAATAATTGGAAGAAAAAAGAGAAAAAGGGCTTTGTTACAACTGTGATAGCAAATGCACTAAAGGTCATAAGTGTGCTGAGAATAAATTATTTTACATAGATTATGAAAGGAGGAAGAAAAGGATTAAGAAACATCAAAAGAAGACGATACACACCAAGAACCAACCCCAGAGAAAGAAGAAATGAGTCTAACCATATCTTGTAAAGCATTGGAAAGAATTACCACTCCTCAAACTCTCAATATAGAAGGACATATCAAGAAGAAAAAAGTTCAAGAAGTGAAAGATCACATCGAGAAAGAGTAAATCAATCCAACCATATCTCGTAATGCATTGGTCAGAATTACCACTCCTCAAACTATCAGGATAGAAGGACATATCAAGAAGAAAAATGTTCAATAAGTGAAAGATCACATCGAGCATCAAGAAATGAATCTGACCATATCTTGTAAAGCATTGGAAGAAATTACCACTCCTCAAACCCTCAACATAGAAGGACATATCAAGAAGAAAAAGGTTCAAGTAGTGAGAGATCACATCAACTATCAACAACATGTTGTGTGTGGAGCATGATTGTTCAGAGGTCTTTGTTTCAGTCAGATGTATACCCCAGGAAGTTTGCACACCCCTCCACGCGGGGGGGTGCGGGGGGGGACTTTCCCCCCCACAGGGGTCCGGGGTGGTCGATCCCCCCTGGATGGGGGGTTTAGGGGCCAACGGTCACCTAGCATGGATTCAAGGGCAGTGCCCCTGAAGCCAAAAATAGATGTAAAATTGCCTTGTAAAAGTATAGTAATTTCTAGTCAATCTGGGCCATTCATTAGGGGGATGATCTGACGGTAGAACTGATGTTTAGTTTAGGGTTTTTTGCCCTAGAAGGAAACCCCTCTCTTTGTATGAGGGCATTGTATTTGAGATTGTGATATAGATGTGTATTCTCTGAGCGAGAAACAGAGAGGTGAGACTGTGAGAGAAAACAGAGGATATTACAATGGATCTGTTGTAGGTTGTGTCTCTTCATTTTTGCTGGATAATAGAAAGGAAGGACTAGCTGTTCAGGGTAGACGTAGCCCAAACTGGGTGAACCATGTATATCTGTGTCTCTCTTGTTTTATGCATTTTCTATGTTTATATTTATGCAATATTTTATGTGTTCCATTCCTCCATAATATATATTTTTCTAACACAACAAGTTCTCCAGCTTTTAAAGGATAATGTTGCCTTGGTGCAGAATAAAATGAAACAACAGGTAGATCAATATTGCAGTGAAAACAATTTTGATGTAGGTGATTGGGTGTTTTTACGGCTACATCTCAAGCAAGCTATTTATGAGAAGGAAATGTTGGAAATACTACATGCACTTAAGAAATGGCGACCTTACCCAATGGGACGACACTTCAAGGTAAAAATGGATCATGATAGTCTTAAATACTTTTTAGAAAAAATATTATCTTTAGAAGAACAGAAAAATGGGTCACAAATATGTTGGGTTGTGACTTTGACATCATCTACAGAAAAGGGAAGCAAAATTTTGTTGCAGATACATTCTCAAGAAAGGATGACGATGTGAACGCATTATTTTATGCTATTTCTATTATCCAATGAGATTATATAAATGAAGG
This sequence comes from Pinus taeda, assembly GCA_000404065.3. Lineage (NCBI taxonomy): Eukaryota > Viridiplantae > Streptophyta > Pinopsida > Pinales > Pinaceae > Pinus > Pinus taeda. The sequence continues at coordinate 69,859 of APFE030756236.1, forward strand.
AATGGTTGAATGGAAGAAGGACGAAGAAGTGTGGCCACTCATTCAGAAGTTGCAGAAGATCCCAAATCAAACAATATTGCCAGAACTTGAAGATGAAGGAAAAATCATATTGGAACCTGGAGCAGTTATAGAAACAAGAACTTGATAGCTAAGAAATTGATCAATTTCAGAGTATCTCATCAAGTGGAAGAACTTACCTGTTGAAGATTCCACATGGGAGGACAAGAATTTTATACAGAAGCATCAAGAACTACTCAAGCATTGAGGACAACACTTTTTGAAGGAGAGGAGCATGTTAGGCCCCTGTACTACTAGTGTAACCCCTTATTGTTATTAATACAACCCCCTTATTATATTGTTGTACCCATCTAGTCCCCATATTGTTATTATTGTGCCCCATAGAAGCCCACTCGTGTTATTATTGTGCCCTTACATTATTATTGTTATGCCGGCTCTGATTATATTATGACCCCTTAGACTCCTATATATAGAAAGGAGGTCTTTTCATTTGCATCATCCAAGAATTGTTCATTTGTGTAATGTCAAGGAGGTTGTCCCCTCGAAGAGGCTTATTTCTAAGCTGTTGATCTATCTTTTCTGTATTTTTGTGAGCTAGCTTCATAATACCCTCAGCCATGGAGAGACATTTCCCTGTACTTTATCAAGTACATTACTTGTGAAGGAAGGGCAACAATCATGTTCAATTACCATTTTCCACTGCTAAACCACTTTCGAGATAGGCAACTGGTCAACCTCCCATAGTTCCTACTAGAAAATATAAGGCATATGTCTGTTTCCATGAAAATTGTTGCACACTCAGAGAGTTGTGTTACCAAGCATGACCTCATAAATTTAATTGTGTTGGATGCATTGGAATGCCAAGGCAAGATTTGGGAGGAGTTTATGAGTATAAAGACGAGGAATTCCCACTGAATGCAAGGTGAAATCCCCGAGGACGCTCCAAGGGAAGTTAGGGAGACTGGAGAAAAGGGAAATCCTTGGGAGGTAGGATTGAGAAAAGATCATTTGATAAGTCGATAGATGGCAGGATACTGAAGAAAAGGGTGTTAGATCTATCTTTTTGTGAGTTGGTTTCCTAACAAAGGGTGAAATTCAGCTCACACCCAAAGCCTTCACCTCCATCCAGAAAGGAGTCAAGCAAGAACAAGGACACATGGAAATAGAAAGAAGGGGAATAAGCCCATCTAGAAGAAGTCCCTCTACTAGGTGAGGACAAGACCCAATGTTTGTTGCATAATATTAAAAATTTAGAAAAAGAAAATGAAAAATTAAGGAAACAATTAGAGGAGAGTAAAGTGGAAGCAGGAGTCCTAGGCCTTGACACCTTAGCAGAGGCTGTAGACAAAATGAGGATGGAAATGACATCGGGTTTTGTATGTGCAGCATGTGCTATGGATCTAGCAGTAGTTAGATATAAATTCTGTGTTGAAAACACCATTTCGATGGAAACTCAAACCAAACCCTGGTCAGTTGTTACGAAAGAACCCATTAACGACGTCGCTATTACACAAGAACCAACTGCCAAAACAGAACATCCCATGGAAAGTGACCTATGAGCTGACACACAAGAACCATCCAATGACATTGTTGTTACACAAGAACCAGCTGTAGAGGCGGAGGCTACCTAGGAAGAGAAAGAAAGAGCTGACCCACAAGAACTTGCTGATGAAGCAACGAGTACATAAAAACTGATAGTTGAAGTAGAGCAACTCAATCCTCAAGATGTTTTTACAGCTACAAATGATATTGAATGTGAAGGAACGCAGGGTCCTGAAGCAGGATGGTGTTCAGAGAAAATTTTATTGACATCAGAATTGTAGAAATGGACAAGAACTCTCTTTACCAGAGAGAGTGATCTCATTGGAAGCACATCGGGAAGTGGTAGGTTCGCTCAAGGAAAATGGGCTAAGAAGAAATTGGTAGAAGAATGGGAAAGATGGGAAAAGAAGAAAGACATGAAGGAGAAAGAGGAGCAATTGCAGCTATTACAATAGCAAGTTCGGGATTTAAAAAATGATAAACACAAGTTGCATGAACTTTCCTTAAATATGTTAGGGTGTAGAAGGCCCTCTCCATCCTACCCAGTCTTTTTGTGGGAAATATTTTATTTGTTTCAGTTGAAGGCAGTTTACAAAAATAGACTGTATTTGAGTAATTCTACCCAAACCTTTTTGGAAGTTTTCTGTGTTTGCGATTTTGATGAACAAAACTTACTATGCGAGTTGTTTCTTCATAATATAATATGTAAGCATGCTAGTTTGCATATGGTTGCAAGCATTTTCTCCTATATTGGGAACTTACAGTTGAGTGATTTTATTTCTTCCATGAAAAATTAGATAGAATGGCACCTAGCCATGAAGTCCACAGACACCAACAAAGAGAAGGCAACATTATGGATAAGGGCGGAAATAGGTATGGCTATAGAGTTGAGGTGTGATTTTAAGATATTTTTGAGTACTCCAGACATCAAAGAGAAATTAGATATCCATAGAAGGAGAATCATGGGGTTCTACCTCAACCTTTTTTTGCAGCTGAAGAGTTGAGCACTAATGGGGTGCCTTAAATGCACAGAGACTAGTAGTGCAGGTCTATAGGAGGGTAACCCTTTTGGGTTTCAAAGTTTCATGGTGGTTGCTGCTCGGGTTCCAGAGTACACCTAGATTGTGAAATCATTGGGAGCCTTATAGATAGGGCTCAAGTTTAAATATCCCTTGATTTGGCTACCAATGGAAGAGTATCAGCCCCTTTATCAACTATGTGACTATGAGGAGGAATCTTGGCTGCATATATTGATGGCCACTTAGGGCTATAGGTTCATTGATGAGGATATTTTCGATGCTTACAAATTGACAGAACTACATTAGAAGTACAACAATGATATCTAATAATTTTTCATGACGACATGCAATTGCTTCAGTTGGGGGGAGATGTTGGGTGTAGCTTTTGTGCATACTTTAGATACCTCTTTCCCCCATTTTTGACCATTTTACCTTTGAACTTGGGAACTTTACATCCTAATTATCATTTTCTTGGTTAAAATAAGCAACTTTTGTTGTGACATATTATTTTTCCATTTTTTCTAAATATGAATGAAGTGATATATTTTTTTATGGCTAACCAGAGTAAGTGTGGGAGAAATTCTCTGGCTCTTTTTCTTTCAGGTGTTTCCCATGAATTCAAGGCCAAAGGATGGATACTTGTTTTGTTAGTTCACAAATATGTTTTGAGGATTTGTTGTTACAAACCATTGTTGTTACACCACAAGTTGTTGTTACACCTCAAGTGTTATTACAAACAATTGTTGTTACACCTCAAATTGTTGTTTCACCGCGAGATGTTGTTACACTGCAATTGTCAAGACTATGGTTACTATTCCATGAGACGACTGTCATGAAGCATCAATTATCTGTGGGTAGTTAAGGAATCTAGGCAGCTATGGTTTTAGGAAAAGATGTAACTTGAATAGGCCTTGTATTTAGAAACCATTTGTAACAATTTCTATTTTCTTTTAATATTGATCAGCATGAGAATCATGCGATTCTCATGACTGATCAATTCCCTATTTTGGGCATGTAAACTTTATAAAATAATTTAGCTTCATGGAATACTATCATCATTTTGATTATGTAATTCATAGTTATTTTAATACAAGAACATCATTGGTGATTCTTTAATAGATTCTGCGTTGAACCCTTAACCAGTTTGCATTTCATCCCTACTCCCTGCTAGAGAGGAAGGGCCCTCCTCTTTAGCACGGATTGTAGTAGTAGTGAAGCAGCAGATTAATTATTTCTTTCTCGTAGGTGTGAAGTCATTGCTGTCACAGTATAATTCACAGAGAAGATTTACTTCTATTTTTCAAAATTCTGATATGTTGTTACACATGATTGATTTAAGTTGTAATAATTGACCAGATGGCTCAGTCATTGATATGGTGTGTGGCATGCCTTTTTCTTGGTAAAACATGAAGTGTGATTTCATTCCTATAGAATGATTTTGATTTTTGCATGAGTGTTTAATTTATGCAAATGGTTCAACGAAATTTCTTTCTATTCTTTATTTCTATCCTTGGTTGTTATGTATCAGCATAGATAGTGCAGATACCTTTGAAATAAATAGACCTACGCTGGTGGACAATTAAATGGTTGTGGTTCAGTCAATTAAATGGTGATTAAATTGACACAACAACCACCATTTTTATGTATTTTGTCTTTTATGAATAAGAAGTTTAATGTAAAATAAATCCAAGAGAAACATGTGGCATATGAAGAGTCACATAGAAGTGCATATGTTGTAGAAGTTAAAGAGTCAGGAGGAAGCTAAAAGGTCATTATAATTTGTTATAAATAATCCCTCATAACTCAAGCAAGGGGCTTGGACTTTTAGAGATTTGGCCTTGGCTTCTCTAGTGGTGCATAAGGGAGAAGACCATTCTTTTAGAGAAGCAAGTTGTATCTTCATGTTCCACAAATGCAACTAGTGTTTCGTCAATGTATCAATGTACTTGGTTCTCTCATTAATTATCAAAAGCTCTTGGAGCCAACACTCTATCATGCATGTATCATAAATATTGTTAGACTATTCTTTAGATGTTCGTAGTATATGATGTGTTATGCATACTAAAGAAACTGCACTATTTCATTACTTTAGTCACGAATCCTATCGAATGGGTGTTGTTATGTTTTTTTATGGTTATTGTTATCTTGTGAACTAATTTGTAGGTTATTTAATGATTCTTTCTCAATTCCTCTCGTGTGTCTCTCTTAGGATAGTACTAATACTTTTCTATTAGAGGCATATCTCTTATCTCTCCCGTGTGGAAGCTCCTTTCGTACTTTACACTTGATGCCTCACAGATCTTACATAATTTCTAACCCAAATTTATGTGCATGACCTCTTCTGTATGTTTCACAACCAAGGCACTCCTTTACAATCAGTTGCAATGGTGGTCGAAACTTATATCTGAATGGGGCTCCTACACCAAACACTGTGAGGTGTAATTAGGAATTCACATTAGGGAGACCCTCTATATGTTGACGACATCCGTTACCATTAATATTATGGCGCTAGAAGCACGGTTAGATGACAATCTGAGCTCGTAAAGTCTATGTGAATCTCTAATATTGAATGGATTCACACCAAACCATAATGCCAATGTGTTTTTCAAAGGCTTTGGATATTTCAATCCTCACGGAATTTTTACATAACTTATCACATTTAAAGTTTGATGGAAAGGATCCAATGACTATTCCTGATTATGTGGTTGAATTTATTTAATTATGTTTTTCAAGTGGGGTTTATTCTAAAGATATTCTTTCTCGGTTGTTTACCCTCGCATTAGAAGATCGTGCCAAGCAATGGTGTTATTCTTTACCTATTGCTTCATCGATTCTTTTAAGGAATTGGTTACTGTTCTTCATCGAATTTTTGAAATCTATGAATATCAAGATGTTTGTAATAGAATGTATCATATTAGGATGGAATCAAATGAATCTTTAGAATAGTTCGTTGATTGATTTCTTCACTTTTGTTATGAGTTTCCTGGTGAGGATATGTGAATTGGGAATTTCTAAATGAAAAATTTTAGTTCTTGGTTAGGATTTCAAGGAATTATTTTCAATCAGATCTACCTTATGGTCTTTCCCAATAGGAACCTTAACCTTCAGAGGAGGAATCTACACTTCCTTTTATTCCTTGTCCTCCCCATTTTCATGTGCTCTATGTTGTTCCTATTCAAATTGGAAAATCTGAAAATCAAATCCAAGAATCTAATTCAAAAACTATTCCTAATGCTAATGCATCCATTGATGAGGAGTTACTTTTATTCTCTCGTCTTTCTCAATATGATGACCCCCCTGTTCTATCAATCATTCATATCCTAGTCTTGTTAATCAACTTGTTAATATTAAATCCTTTAATCATGTTGAACCCTTGGACAAACATTGTTCTGACCATCTTGTATCTATGCATTTGAATAATTGTTAAAGTTTTAAGGATGAATCTTTGTTTTCATGAGAGGATTTATAATTGTGTAATTTTCAATTGGATTTAGATATGATCATTGAGGAGTTTCTTTCAGGTGTATCTACCCCAACTCGCCATTGCTTGTGTCAAAATATTGGTAGTGAATTAATTAGTCTAACACGAGGGGATGAAGGTTTTTAAGAAGATCACATGTTAGTCATTGAGGACTTATATCAAATTCTTGTAAATCTATCTGATGGAAATCAGACATTCCATGAATTTGTTGATTCCACTGACTCTGATTTGGTCCCTTTTGTGAAGATCTAGAACTAACCTCGTGTTCAATGTTTGATTTTTAATCTTATGAAAGTTTTGAGCCTCATTAAGAATTTGGCACTTAAGTCTATGTTGATGGTTATGTTAGGTTCTCGATACTCCGATGAAACTTTTGAATCTGGTCAGATCAAATGTTTCTCACAATATTTCATTATCAATATTTTCTCATAAGATGTGGATTCATTCTTAAGGTATGTTCGATATCTTCATGTTGAATATTTTATTCCTAAAGATATAATCTTTGAAAAGATGCCTAAAATACAATTGACGTAACCTTCCACATGAAAATATTTTATCTAGAACTTCAAAGTAAAGAGTGTGTTGAATGATTGTCAAACCTTCCAAATTGACACTCCTTTCCCATCATCCATCATCAAGTCTGATTCACACACTAGCACTGATAATTTCCAATTTGTATGTGATTCACAATCTAATCTTGATCTTTCTTATAATGTAGACACGCTCATCGTAAATTTGTCTTGGCAAGGTTTTCAAGCTGGCTATTTTTACGACCTTATTTACAAACTGGTTACAAGGGTCATACTTGATGAGTTCAATGGATCATAAAAAGTATCTTCATTTGTTTAATCAAAATTTTTATGAATATGAGTCAAAGAGGTTTTGTTGTTGTGTCTCTTGTTTTCATTGTCTCACCATCATAATATAGAGTGATCATTTACACTGCACCACATTGCTTGCATTTCACACCTTCGTGTTTGTGTGTAGATGTCTTGGTTTCCTACTTTTCTCATTGCACATTAGGCTATTTTGGTTTAGCTTGATGATATGTTTCTACTAAAGGGTTGGGAGTAGGTTCTATAGCTACATTGGAAATTCCATTTTACTTTGTCCTAATATTCCACCCTTTAGTTGAGGTTAGGTTGCATTCAATTAGTTGCATTGCATTGTTTTTTTTCATCTTCATGTGCCATTTTTTCCTTGTTTATTTTCTCAATTTTATCTCTCTATTTTCAATAAGAATGTGCACGAAGTTGTTGTTTTGAGATCTGAGGTAATGTGGATAGATTTGGGAAAGGAAAATTGTAGTGACATGTGTTAGTGTCAGTTAGTTCTGCTTGTCACAAGTGATCAAATATGCTCTTACAAGAAATAAATAAAAAGTAAAAAATAAAAAATAAAAAAATAAATTAAAAAAATAAAAAAAATTGATCACTAGCTAGTGTGTCTAGGTCTATTGCTACTCCTTCAAAATTTTCATGGTCAAGTCACTACCGTCACTCAGTTGGATGTGCCATCACTAAAATATCATCACAATCATCTCATTCATATCACCATGGTCTTCCTTCAGCTCAGTGTCACAATTAGGTCATTAGGGTTAGAGTCATCACAATCTATCATGTCATTAATAAATCCAGCAAATGATGGAGTAGTAATAGGTTTTTGCTCAAAAGGTTATGTTCTAAAGAGTAATTTATTTCAAAATGATGTAATAAGTTCAATGTTCTAAAACTGCATTTAAAAGTTCCAAATTTATAAATTTTCTAAAAGCTAAATGAAAACACATGGTGGGCCACCCTACCGTTATGAAATTGACTTTAACAAGCTATAAGGACCATCTCATTTCATTTTTCTCTCTCATATTCATCGGTAGAGAGCTCTCATTGACCAAAAAAACATCTCCTCAACATTTCCACAGGCATTAATACTCTAAAAGGCAATCCAAACACCTACGTTGTGTTTTCCAGAGCCCATGTTGCATTTTCTAAGATCTTCATTGTGTTTTCTCTCCTACATAAAATTTCGCTGCATTTTCTCTCCTGCAGTCACAAAACAATTTTCAAAGGTTTCCAAAGGGTAATAGAAGTCTTCAATAGATTTTTACAAGTAAGTTCAAGTCTACTGACCCCTCCATAAGTCTATTTTCCTTCATTTCATGGTGCATATCCTCAAATTTTCCCATACGTTGTGTTTTTCATAGTTTTCTTATTTGGATTGTGTAAAAATTCTCCTAACCAAATCCTAGACCCAATTCATCCTTCTAAACTTCCCAAACATTCCTAAAATCCCTACCAAGTTCTCCAAATTTTCCTACCCTCTTTTCCCTTCCCTAAACCCTTATTCCTATCCACTCATCCAATTCCCCTATTTTCCTCATTAGGGTTTTCTCTTACACGCTGTCAAAATGGAGGAGGAAAGGAAATCCTATAATAAGGGAGGAAAAATTTCAAGGTTTGACCCACTAAACACTGATGAGATGATGTCTTCCCCACTGCCAAAACAATGCTTTCAGAATGTAAGGTGTTTAGGGTTTTGTGAGCTAGTTCAAAGGGTCAAATACCATGCCAAATTGACCAGTTTGTTTGCCACTCATCTTAGGAGAGATAAGGTCATTATTGCAGGTGTTAGTTTCACTATTTAAACTGAAGTCATGGCAGCAGCCATAGGGATAAACAAAAATGGAGAAAAATGGTTTAAGATTCTAGACTTGGACTGACAAAACTATCAACCTTTCATCCAAGGTCACTATAAACACAACATTAAGAAGGTTTTTCCTTTTGGAAATCTCCTTAAGAAATTTTCTCCATTGATGAGTGTTATTATGAAGTACTTTACATGTGAGGGTATATTTTCTAGATCGTACAAATACCATGTTAGACTGCTCATGCATTTCACAAGAGTAAAGCCACTAAACCTACCCCTAATACCTCTACAAGAGCTTGGCTAAAATGGTAGAGAAGGTGCAACATAGACAGAGTGATCATCCAAAAATCCTTTTTCACCATGCCCTCATCAAGATTATTGTATTTCATCAACTTTCTCAAAAGAACATCACTTGGGAGACTTTCATTCATTCAAATGTCTTGTTTTCTTCTACTAGTCAATTGACAAGCCCAAGTACACCATCAGCACCATCTAGGCATGTAAAGAGTGGCTCATCTAGTAGACGTATAGTTGAGAATATACCTAGGCCTGAGGTGACTAAAAAATATCAAAGAGGCAATAGGCTTGTGTTTACTCCACATGTTGTGGAAGGGGCCAAGCTTACATTAGCAAAACATGGATCACAATCATAGCATGAGGCACCTTTGCAAGATGAAGAGGCATTCCATCTTGACACTGACATGGTTGAATTGATGGTTAATGAGAAGCATAAGGTAATAGAGTAGGTCATCATGGAGAAATATGTTGAGATCAAAGAGCTTAAGGACATTTTATCGAAGGCCCATTTTATGATTTCATTCCTAGAGTAGGAAAATTAGAAATTGAAGATAAAACAACTACTCTTGGAAAAGTATGAGGTTGAGGATGTAAAGGGAAAAGTAGTGATTGATGTATAGGATTTAGATGAGCATCAGAAGTAGGTGACAAGAAGAAGGCCAAGGACTAGAGGCCTCAAAAGGGCACTTTGGCAGCAAAGAAAACAAATGACTTCAATTAAACTAATTGTAGCAGAAATCAATGAGAATAAAGAGTTTTGGCTTGATAAGGTGAATTGTCATTTGGAGAAGTTTCTTAAGAGGGCTAACAGAGACAACATGTTGCAAAGACACATGGCAATGAATTACTATACAAAGAACAGGGTATCCCAAGGCAAAATCAAGTGATTTAAGGAAAATCTCAAGGAAACCCGAATTAGGAAAAAAGAGAATGATAAGTTGGATTTTCTTGTTGATGCCTCCATCGTAGCATAGCATAGCACTTGAGTACTTCATGAGCCAATTTTGAAAATTTTTGGAGGCATTTTCATTTTTTGTGAATTTTTGCAAATTTTGACACAGTCATGGAGTAAAAAACGCAATGTGCCCCACGTTGCGCTTTTGATAGGGATTTCCAAATCACATTTTATTTTCATATCTAGATTCCCCATGACTTGTAAATGACATTTAGATTTTGGGAGTAGACATTCAGCAGGTTTTGACAGGTGGAAATGGCCAAAAACTACCTAAACATCACCTATTTTCCCTCATGTTGAACAGCACACTGCCTTTTTGAGAGTACTTCTAGGAGAATGCGGTTTTGAGGTGTTAGAAGTGACATTTTTCAGCTCTTGAAGATTCCGTCATGTAGAAGACACCCACAACTTTCCAATGAGCCATCAATATCAGAATTTGGACCTTAGGAAGGCCTCAAAAAATTAATTCTCCCAAATTTGCTGCGTTTTATTCTGACACGCTACGTTTTTTACTGATTTCATTGAGTTTTTGCATGTAACAACTTTTTCTCAGTTTTGTCAGTTGGAATCGACTTTTGGTGATGTAATTATTTTATTTTGATGTAACTATGATGTAACTAATGGTAAAAAGGCTTGTTAAGATGTTTTTTTGTAAATTTAGGCTTCATTAGTGAGAGTAGTTTGAGTTAAAGTTTAAATGAAGGAGTTGTTTTAACCTCACTAGACATTAGGATTTGGTTGGAACACCTCATGTATCAGTTCCTAGACTCATGGATTTGGCCGCTAAGAGAAGAGATTTTCTATTTCGGTATATATGTATCATTTTCTTAGTCATAGAACGGGTTGGGAATCATAGAAGAGAACACTTGTAGCTTGACTTGGACACTTTATTCAAGAAATCAAAGGAGCAGTTTGCAACTATTATCTAGGAATTCATGTGTAGTGAGTTTGTGATGATGTATTTTCTCTGTTTTGGTTTTATTTGAATGATATACAACTCCCTTTTCATATCTTATTTCTTCAGTGGTTTTCCTTAAATTTTATAAGCATAATTCTTTGCATCAAGCTCTATTTTTATGGGAATATAATTTTGTGTAATTTTCCTTCTTGCTTAATGAATTCATGGTGCATATGATCATTAAGGCCTTTTTCTTCTTCCAAACACTACACTACATTGACAAACCCTAAATTCATCACAAATGCATTGCTACCTTGCTCTTATATATATTTGCTATTGTAAACCTTTTATCCTTTGACCTAGCTACTTGGTTTTCATCCCTTATCCGGCATCAAAACCTAAAACTTTCAAAACCAACCTGAGCCTAGCATATCTAACCTAAAAATCCTTTTCCATTCCAGCCATCATTGGCTATGAATTCATAGAGAGATCCCTCTATGATTTATCTGGGCTAGCTGTTGAACCGCAAGTGGTTTGAGGTTACCTCCTTCGGTCTCCCTTCTCAGCCTTGGGATATTGTGGAGGATAACATTTTTGGCGTTGTTTTCCAGGAAAAGGACTAATATATTATTCTTGGGATTAGTTCTACAAGTGCTTCATGACTGGTTCTGTCGGTGAGAGATTCTAGTATTCGAAGAAGGCTGATTTAAAAAAAATCACATCAAGTTCAAGGTGTAACAATCTGGCTACTAAACGACACACGAGGTCAAATACTGATCCAAATCCACCTCTGGTTGTTTATGATCAAGAGAAATTGCTAAGAAAACTCAAATCTCCTCATCCTGAAAGTGGAGCCCATAAATTGTTAAGGACTACTTCTTTGCCTGATCAATTCTTTACTGTTGAAGATCTTTCTTTTGATATCCAAATTGAGTTATCTCTTTTCTGATCAAAGTCTGAATTTTCCTTTCAGATGTAGTATTTGACCCTATCAATTTTGGTTCTTACTTGCTTACTTCTAAATCTTTGTTTTCTAGGCCTTCTGCTAAATCTCTGTTTGCTAAAACAGATCATGAGCCTTGGTCCAACTTTGATAAGTTCCAAATCCTAGTTGATTAGCTTCAGATCACCACTAAAAGGTGTACATTAAATATCAACTTGAACTTTTGTCTACTACTACATCTTCTACCGTACCTCCAAATACATCAACCACCACATTTGTTACTGTTAATCTAGCACTACCACATTTGACATCATCATCTCCATCAACACAACCCATTGTAGTTCTCATACATATTCCTTCCACAATCATGGTTGTTGAGCCGTGAATACGACCACCTTTTTAACACTTATTTCATCCATTTTTACTTTTCTTTATCATGTTATTAATCATGGTTTATCATATAATTCTATTTTATAATGATTTATGCTCTTATGAATGAATATTATTTATTCTCCTTTATTTCTAATAAATTGATGATTATGCATGATTTTATAAATGATAGTTTTAATAAATTGGTTGTAATATTATTCACCATTTTTAGCCTCCAAGATAATTTCCAGATTGAAGATTTGATCATTAAAAGTGCCAACTCAGAAATTCGCTGGAATAAGAAGTGACAGTTGTTCAGTTGAGATTTTGAGCAAATGAAGCAGAATCTGGAAAATATAGAACATGGGTTTTGTCCAGCACGGACCCAATTAACTTTATGAAAGAATGGTTTGCCAAAATTCGACTTTTATGGAGAGAAACACATGGTTATTTGAGCATGAGTTTCTCAGATTTGTTGTTGCGACTGTCTTCCAAATCTCAACTGCAAAGCCAAATTCGCCTTGCTCTTGTTGATAAATTGGTTAGAAGCAAACCAATTTTGTAACATAAATCATGTTTTACTTATCTTTATTGTAACTTCTCTTTGATCTCTCTATTTAAATGAAAACAGAGATGAGAGAGGGGGATGGAAAAATGGTGGAGAATTGAGGATGAATTAGAGATTCAGAATTGAGGATGGCAGAGAGAATGGATAATGGCTGAGAGATGGAGAGATTTCTTGTTGTAATCCACTGTAACTCTGCTTTGATATTTTAATATAAATCTGGTTTCCATTCCATCGTTGATCCTGAAGTAACCCAGCAGCATCTGCTAGTGGCTAAGGGCCCAGCCTCTGGTGGAGTACACTGTTGTTGTTGTTGTATATTATATCTTTAGTTCATGCGTGGTTTTGCTTATCAGTTTTATTTGGTAATCTGATATGTTCTGTTATTTTACATCACAACTCTGTTACATTTGATCTATCGAGTAATCTCATGTTCTGAGACAGAAATATCATATCGATTTTGCAACGCATTACTGTTTCTTTAAGTGCTGACATAACTGGTTTTTACATTACAGAGTATTTGTGTTGTAACACTTATTAATTGGTATTACTGAATTCATCTTAGAAGATTATATTTCCTTGCGCTTGTTGAATCGATTAACATTGTTGTTCCATTACAAAATACAGTCGTATTCTTCATAACTAAGACTGATAATTGGATTACCAAGATCAGATTACTATTAAGGTGTGTCGTGTGTTAAGTTATTATGCATTTGTATTTGGCTTTCCAGCACTGTTCCATGTTCTATCATTAATCAGTGTTGTTATATTTATCGTGTGTTGTTTGATTCATCTTTAAAGATAGGAGATTGCTATCCGATTTATGTAGAACATGATTGTTGCATTTATTCTTGTAGACTAAGGTGTTGTTGGTTATTGAACTCAGTTGCTATTACATTTCGTAGCTGTTGTTTCATTTCCTGTTATTTGCATTATCTTTGCTTTGGTTTGAGGAACGATCTGAAACTGTAGTGGGCATTGACATTTGTTGTCTAGTTCCCAGATTGATGATCTATTCCTTGATTATCTTCAGCTACATCAGTTTACAAAGGGATGAGTTTCTGTTACTGTACCCTTGATTGATCATTTGTTGTAGTTTTCTGAATGCATATTTAAGTCTTAATGTGCTTTGCTGTAAGTAGATCTCATTTTGAGCATCTGTTTACTATTGTATTTTGAGCACTGTACTACATCTTTCATAACATTACTCTTGAGTAAATAGCCACCTCAGACTATGTACACTCTTGAAATAAAAAGTCGTCCCTGGGTTAACAATTAATGTGAAGGTAATTAGGAGTTAAAAAGACACCTTTTTATCACTCGACAATGGCAAGGTTTGCTCCTCTAGTATTGCTTGGTCAACTTGCAGTTCTACCTCAAAACTATGGCCAAAGACTTCCTCTTTTTTGTGGCACTTCAAAAATCACAGTGCAACAACATGTTGAGAAATTGGTGGATTTCATCGATCTTGAAGAGGTTGATGACGAAGATGCCAAAATTATAATTATAGCATAGAGCTATTATGGAGATGTTAAGAAGTGGTTTCATAGTTTGGCAGCTAATTCCATCAACAACTCTCAGCAACTCATAGAGTTATTCTTAGCCCGACAGCAAGAGAAGAAGAATCCGTTGCAGAGTTTGTCTAAATATAATTCCATGAAGAGAAATCTAAATGAGATAGTGTAGGAGTTCACAACAAGATTCAATCTTGCGTACAATTACATCCCTAATGACATGAAACCTAGCCCTAGTTTAGCACTCCTCCACTATCCTAATGCCTTTGACCCGGACATGTCTTATCAGCTTAGGGAGAGAGATCTTGCCAATTTAGAAGAAATGAAGAAGAATGCAGTGAGTGTGGAGGCTAATTTACTGATCAAGAAGTCAAATTAAAACCAGAGAAAGCAGAGAAGAAAATCACCATTAAGGAGGAGTCCTCCTCTTCTTCTGATGGTAAACTTGACACTTTCATAAAGACCATGGAAAGAACGATGCACAGAATGACCATTGCAAATCGACAAGCATAGCCTTCAATAAGGAATCCAAATTACATGGGACAACAACATTCACAATTCAGAAGCAAGCAGAAAGAGCAGAAAAATCAAGATCCTAAGCGACAAGTCAGAACTCCATTTCAACAAAATTACACTCGAGGTCCAGAAGAATATGAAGAAGATATTGCTGAAGCTAATCATTTTTTTGAGGAAGATGAACTACCTAATTTTCTGACTAAGGAAGATCAATTTTCTCAGGAATCTCTTGCACCAAGTGATCAACAGCTTGTCCGTGCAAATGATGATTCATGGAGAGTGTAGACCAAAGAATACCAACAGGGATATAAAAATGCTCTCAGCCATTTGCAGAAGTGTTACAATTTCAGGAGCAGGAATGTGCCTATTATATTGCATCAGAAAATGAAAAATGCTCAGAGGGATACACAAGATAAAGAAGCAGCCCTAGCAGATAAAAACAAAGAAAAGGATATCATTATTCTAATACAGTACAAAAATAATGAATCTTCTACCAGCAATGTAAGGAATGACAAGGAGGCTCAAAATGAAGATTAGAGAAAGGATTCTCATCCCAAAGGAAAACTTGAAAAGAAGGAGACCAATGCGAAATAGGTAGACAAGCAATCCAATCTGTTTAGTTTAGAGAATGGAATTTCTAAGTTGAAAGTTTCAATTCCTCTAACTGAACTAGTCAAAAATGATAAATACAAGTCCCAGATTGCTAATATGTTGAAAGTAGATTATGTGTCAGATACGGTTAATGTTGCCGATGATGTGCTTGCAATTCTATTTGGTCCAGCTATAGAGGGAAGTCCCGAGGATAATGAAGTCCCACCTTTTTATCTTAGTCTGAAACTCCATGAGTTTATCCTCCATAATGCCATATTAGATTTTGGGGCCTCACATAACTTATGACAAAAGCCAGTATGGACAAACTGGGATTAGATATCAGCCAACCATACCATGACCTCTATTCATTTGATTCGAGAAGAGTAAAATTCCTAGGTCTTAGCAAAGAATTAGTAGTGTCCCTCGACGAAATTCCAACCAAAAATGTGTTGATGGATGTGGTTGTCACTGATATACCTCCGTGGTTTGGCATGTTGTTTTCAAAGTCTTAGGGAGAAAATTTGAAAGGCACCCTACAACTTGATTTCTCATATGCTACTATACTTGTATTTGGGCAGCTTAGGAAATTGTACCAGGAGAAGAAGATGAAATTCATAATTAGTAACAAAGAGAGACCTAATAATCACCTAAT
Source organism: Pinus taeda (assembly GCA_000404065.3). Taxonomy (NCBI): domain Eukaryota; kingdom Viridiplantae; phylum Streptophyta; class Pinopsida; order Pinales; family Pinaceae; genus Pinus; species Pinus taeda. Next base: position 85,862 of record APFE030756236.1, read on the forward strand.
CCATGTTGTACATACCGACCTAGAGTCTTTCATTTTGTATAGTGATATGAGTCCAGTAGATGATGATAGTGAGATTGTTAAAATTTCAGAAGTTTCGTATGTTATAAGTATTGTATAGGAAGATTTGATTGCAAAAAAAAGAGAAAAATGATGCAGACAGTTTGTAGCTGGAAAATTCACCTAAAAGGATTGTTGAATCAGTGCCAGAAACACAAATTGTTGAGACATCAAGTCATCCTCCACAAACTCAGACAGATTAGCACTCCAAATTTTTGTTTCCAGATGAAGAATATGGTCTTTGGACCATGGAGTTTGATGGTGCGTTGGGAAAGGAAGGAGTTAGGATTGACATATGGATTCATGGTCCTTTGCATTAGTCATGTAATATTCCTCACAATGTAAGATTGAGTTCATATAAGTTGGCTTTTGATTGCTCAGATAATGAGGCAAATTACAAAGCACTGATTGCTGACCTTAAAATTCTCAAAAAGTTGGGAGCAAAGAAAATTTTAGTTTATGGCAACTCTGAGTTGGTGATGAAATAGGTAAAAGGGGAGTACTAGGCCAAGCATCCAAGGATGTGAGCTTATTGAAATGCTTTCCTTGACATTTGAAAGACTTTTTAGAATATACTTTGTCTTTGATTCCTAGAAGTCAAAATTTTATGGTTGATTCCCTTGCTACTGCAGCAAGTATGTTTAAGATTCCTATCCACTCAAATAAGAAGTATTCAATTCACGTTAAACATCATCCAGTTGTCCCTTACAAGCTGTGTTGGGTTGTGTTATATTCTTTCCACGACTAACCTATGTAGTGAATCGGGGGGTTAGAGGGGGGGCGGAGCCCCCCTTTCGTTGTGTCGATTACGCAATGGGGGGTTTGAGGGGGGCGGGTAGCCCCCCT
>APFE030756241.1:0-22856 GCA_000404065.3 Pinus taeda
AATATTAGATTTTTTTCCATGACACCTTGGTTCATGTCTATAGAGCACAACCACAACATTGAATTCATGATTTTTTTCCATGACACCTTGGTTAGTGTCTATAGAGCACAACTACAACATTGAATTGAAAATGTTGAGAGGATTATGGAAAATGTTTGAAAAAAAAAAATTGAATCTTCTCTAATATCTTTCCACAATATTGCTTACGTTTCCTTAAAAATATATTATAGATATTTTTTTTACATTTTTTTACTAATATTGTAACAATTTTCTATTTATAGATAGCAGTAAGTTTCATTAAAAATATTTTATGGAGTTTATACATTAACAATTTTCTAAAAAATGATATTTAGGAATTGAATCATAGGTGCAATGTTTAAAGTCCACGTAGTTACAGAGTTAAGGCCATGTTTAAAGTCAACGTCGTTATGGAGTTAAGACCATATGTCTCGCATACCAACTTGAGTCCTCAGCTTCTTAGGGAGCCTAAGTTTAATGTTTACAGGTCCGCAGCATCTGGAACAAACACAAGAGGTATATCCAGCGACTACATGTCTCACTTCGACATTGGCATATATAGTCTGGTAGGTTATAATGCTATCTCTATACCCTAGATTTGGGGTTTCTACTCGTGATAAGCTTCGTATCTAGAGACGAAAGGAAACACTAGTTAAATTAGCAGTTTCTGTGATTGGAAATATTGGCCTTCTTGACTATGTAATGTTAATTTCTATCGTTTTTCGTAACATCCTTTCTCACATGTGCATGTTTACTGGTTTTCTATTTTTTCTCATGATGTTTCCTCTGCATGTTGATAATTGGGTTCTCTTTTTTAAGCTTGAGTTTTTTGTGCAAGCCCTATGGAGAGTAAGGGTTCTATTAAAAGATCATGGCTAATTCTACGAACTCAGGGCTCAAGGGTGTAGGGGGGCCACCCTTTTTATGTTGGTGGTACCTCCCACTCTCGGAGGGTCGTTGTTTATTTATGCTTGTTGGCTCAGGTGGTCGAATTCTGATGGGACGCAGTGTTATCCGGTGATTCATTTGTTTCTCTGATCATACATTAAATTAATGCTTGTCTTTTCGATGGCTCTCTATATAAGTCATATTCCCGGTCCACCTACGTTGTATCCACTTTTTACCTTTGTACAGTGGGATGGTTTACGAGTGAGGAAAGGTGGAGGAAGGGTGAAGAAAGGGGGCTCATCCTTGGTAGATACGGTGACGTCTAAGCCTTGCGGTGGAGCCTTAGGTCGAGGCAAAAGGGGCCGCAAACACCAGGAGGGAAAAGGAAAAGAAACTAGTTCGTCTTCCGGTCGAACTATGCTACAGAGGACTATGAGACAGAGTGCTGTGCAGCAGAGGGTCAGAAAATGAACAACGAGATTCTTCCAATGACGGTTTAGGCATGCTACGAAAGAACCCCAACAGAGGGGTTGGAAAATGAACTCTGAGATTCTTCAAGCCACAGTTTAAGTATACTTCTAAGGCTTTGTTTATCCTCATTGATCTGATTTTAGTTTGAATCTATATGTGGTGTTGCTCCATTTTCACTTATTAAAACAACTTTGCGGCTCATTCAAAATTTTATTTGCCAAAGGGCGACAAGTGTTAATATAGTGTAACTGTTTCTATGTCACATAGGCCAACATCGTGTTCGTTAAGGATCAAGATGAGTAACTCAACATCGACGTAGATAGATCGTTTATCAATTTTTTTATAAATGTGATGTTTTATATCTAATTACTCGTTTTAAAAGCCTTCTAAAATAAAAGTATGTATTTCATGTGGAGTTGATTGTTGATATTTATTTTGTTTTTTTAATTTAATGATTATATTGGAATAGATATTAATATTATTTACTAACTCTATAGAGTACATAATTACACAATTATTTATGAAAATGTTTTTTGCATCCTAATTCCTTTCCTTGTAGATGTGAAAACAAGTGAAGTAGTTAAAATAACTTATCAACCTATTAATTTCATTAAAGATGGACATAAAAGAAATGTTCGTCCAAATTTAAAAGTCATTTAACAAATTGATGACCAACATGAAATCCCCAAAAAATTGGATATGAGTACACTTTTTAGCCAAGGTAAAGAGGAGAAAATTCTTGCAATCTAGGAGTTCATCCTTGTTATTGGATCCAGGGCCTAACCCCATTTTCACTTTAAAAAATGAGAAACTAAAATCAAGAGGATAAAGCCCCCACCATTGTTATTATCGGAGTTAATTGACACACCATAAAAAAAATACCAAGGGAAAGGATGTTCAATATTTTCTACAATTACCATTCTAAGAGGGGCAACCCCTTTTTCCTGAGAGAAATGAGCTAAAAAAGGAAAGCCTTCAGTCACAGAGTGCTAAACAATTGAAGGATTTTCTTGGAATATGGCTCTATTTTGATCTAGCGACACACTCAAGGACAAAACTAGGGGTGGATGTTTTAAGGCAACACATGATGGATTTGAGAGTCAATTTGTATTCTCCCCAACCCTATCCGCTGATTCTTTTACAACCCATCTGCATATATGCCAAACTTGCTAAAAGAAGGGCAAGTCATGAAAATGTTCATGGCATATTATTTTGTATTCTCACACAAGGAGCACCAACTAGGCCTTTCCAGATATTTCTGAGAGTATCCCAAGTTGGGGCTTTGTTTTCAATTGGACACCACATAAAGAAGTTATATTTTGTAGGGAATTTGGCCTTCCAAACTTTCTTCCGCCATAATTTGGTGATAGGGTCATGTCTTATTACCATAAGCTAAATATAACTGAGCTTAGGGGTGTAAACGCAAAATGGGGATATGCTCCAAATAAGTAGAGCCTTTGTAAAAGTGCTCCATGTCTTGTTGTAGCCTTCATTCAAATTTGGGTCTCCAAAAGAAGGTCATCCTTGACTATTTTGTGTGTGTGATATGAAATTGATCTGGAAATAAATTAGTCAACATGGATCCTCAAATAGTTTTTTTTTTTTGTATTGAAATATTTTTTAAAAGTATAGATAATTATACATCTCCCTCACAATCAAGTAAAAATATAGGATATTTTCCTTTTGTTTTAATTATTTCATGTTTTTTATGTTTTTAATCAAAACTGACCAAGTATGTATATTTATTTTTGTTTTTTTATTATAGTAGACATTGTATTTTCATGTGTGTTCGACTTGGAGTATTGTAATCATCACAAAATGTGTTAACTCCAGGTTGAACACAAATGGAGCTACACATGTACTAAATACCAAGCTACACAATAACTAATAAAGCTACCATATTGAGCATGGAATTATTAATGTTTTATAATGCTTTTAATTAAAACTAACCAAACATACATAGTCAATTTTTATAAATAATCATTTTTTGTTATGATAATGAACATTATTTTTCATTTAAATAATATTTCATTTTTAATTTAAAAGTTAGATGTATCATTTCCTTCATGACTTTCTATTACTTCTCTCAAACCATTTCTCCTTCATGACTTTCTATTACTTCTCTCAAACCATTTCATTTACTGTACAAACTACATAAATACTCTTATGGATGTGAGGCGAGTGAATCGACCTTGTCCATCACAATTCTCTAATCCCTTCATGAGCTTCTATTATTTTGTGATTGCTTAGAGGCCATGGCAAAATTTTAAAATATTCGAATAATAAATAATCATAAGTATTAAATTATATTTAAAAAATAAATAAATTATATTTAAAAAATAAATAAATTATGTTAACTTTAAATTAAAGTTGTATAAAGACTTGAACTTATTTTTTAAAATAAGAATCTATAATCTAAAATAAAATTTAAACCCAAATTTCATTCAATAAGCAAAGTAAGAAGCCATTAAAAGTAGTTCTAGATGATACACAAATTTAAAAGTAGATTCCATTATCAACCTTTCAGTTTTGGTGTTCATATCCATCTACATTTGAGGGCAGCTGATATCGGCATAGTGGACAAAAATTACTAATTCCAAGCCACTTAATGATGCCTTCACTATGATAAAAGTGATTGCATGGCAGTATTTTGGCTTCATCACCAGCACGTATCGGGTCTATGCAGATACAACAACATGCGCGTTCACTTTCAATGTAGATTACGTGCGTAGGCAAACTTTCAATGGCATATTTCGATGTAGGAGGAGGGTCATTGTTGAAATTATCATAATCAAGAATAATGATTTCATATTCTTCTATTATATTCAAATGAAAGTAGTACATAATATGGTCATATCCATCAATACTAATCTGGTTGCCAGATCTATTTCCATTCAACTCAAACTCATACTCAATATCGTCATATCCATCAAAACTAATCATGTCCTCAAATTAATCTGCATTCGTGCCCAACACATAGTCATACTCTACATGAATTCCATTATAATTAATGTGCTCAAATCCATCGAAAATCCCATAATCGTCCTATACAGGAATTTCACTATAATTAGTGTGGTCATATCAATAAAAAATCCCTTCAATTTTGTAAAATCACCATCTTAATTCTAAGTTATATTTTAGCCCTTTGTTGACACTACGATTAACACCATTCAAAATTTTGCCTACACTTAAATTTTAGAGACTAATGAGGATCTTACGATCTTTTGTTCCATGTTCACTTCATGGTCAATTATTTTTTGCTAAGTTTCTAAGTCTTCTTCTAAAACTCTAGTGTCGATGTCACTTGCTCACACATGCTCGACCCTTAATGAGTTCATAAATGGACTTCCTTTATGCAAGATTGAACAAGCATAGTGCAGTACATCAAGACAGTGCCTGCGCAATGTTCAACCCATGCTAACATTTAATATGCACTCTCCATTTACAGTATCCCTCACTTTGGTTGCAATTGTACTTTTATTTTGGTGAGTTTTCCCAATTGTTGCTTTTGCGCACCTTTGTTTTCGTAAGTGTCGCTTTAACATTTTTAGTTGTAATTTTTGCTTGTGTTCACTTTAATAAGCATATATTTCATTTTACCTTCACTCTAGCATGTGTCAATTTCAATTTCCTTAGCATTTTGCAAGTGTCGTTTTCACGTTTTCTTACAAACACAAGTGTCATTTTTAGTTGTTTCCTCTCATGTATGTGTCATACCTTTGCATATCACTAGAGGCAATTATAGCGCACTATCTTGCATTATATTGTCCTACGTATCATAAGAATATGACAAGATACATTCTTGTAGCTCAACACACTTTTTGGTCACAGTCGACACTTGTGTTGCAATGTGTGTTCTGGGTGTTGTAATCTGGCATTTTAATTGTCGCAATTAGAAATATGTGTTGCTTTTCTTCTATTTCAAGGTGTTATTGTTTTTCTCGAGTATTTTGAATTTTCATAGCTTGTAACAATGGCATTCATGTCTGCGATCCATGTTTGAGTCTCATTTGGTTGCATTTCCCTCTCTTACTCTATTTGTCCCACACTTAGCCATTTCGAAGCTCTTCTTGGTCCTCCTACCTAGTGTAAGTTATGAAAGCTTCAATCCTTCACCAAGTGATGAAAAATTTCTATCCATGAGCCTCATCGATTATATATTTTTCTCCTAGACTTGTGCACCAAGTCTTTCTTAAAGTCATCTCTTATGGTTGCAAATTCAAAATATCTCCTCCCTCTCACATTGCATTAAATATCTCTTGGGAAATTGACTTACCTTCTACTACTTACCTCAATGAACTACATAATCTCTTATTACAAGTAGCCACTGTGGAAGCAAAATGCACCATCCTTTCCTATATATCATGGTTAAGCACATCACACACTCTTAGTGTGTAGTAATTTCTTCCCTTATGCCTTTTATATGTGTTATTCCCTCTCCATGTGGTCTTGGCTCTCCTTCGCAATGCATAATGCTCTCCTTCGCAATGCATAATTCCCTTATGCCTTTTAAATACCGTTTTGGCCACCAGGCGAGTGACTCTCTTAACCTTGCCCGTCACTTCTCTCTAATCCCTTCATGACTTTCTATGAATTTATTGTTATAAATTTGATGTTATTACATTTAATGACCGGTTTTAGAAGCCTTCTAAAATAAAAATATTTATTTCATGTGGAGTTGATTGTTGATATTTATTTTGTTTTTTTAATTTAACGATTATATTGGAATAGTTATTAATATTATTTATTAAGTCTACAGAGTACATAATTACACAATTATAAAGCCATAAATAATTATAACTAAATGATAGCCATATTTCCTTATTTCAAACATTTATGTGTGTGGCTACTCTTTTCTCACAATAAATTGATTAATAAGAATGAAAATTGTAGAATTGAGGCTTTTGTGATCCATATCAAATTTTTGAAAGGTTCTTCAGCGTAAATCAACCACGATGAACCACACTGGTTGGTTCGAAATGCGTCGACAAATGAATTCTTATGTGATTTACGCTGAAGAACCTTTCAAGAATGAAAATTGTCAAAAATTACACTTTTCAATTTTAGTTTTAGAATATTAATACATTTTTTACTTATCAATATTAGATTTTTTTTACAAATAATAGTACATTGTTCGTGGAATCTAATCTTAATTGAGTCTTTCTCTCATCTAACATGCATGAGTTACTTATGAGTGAATAAGATTGACTAGTGTTGGTTACACCCCACTACTGGATCTCCCACTAATTCGCCCATCAATTGGAACTAGTTTAAGTGAATTTAACTCTCTTAAACTAAATTAAATAATTACAACTCAAAAAAACTCAACTTGAACCCATAAAGTTTAGGAACCATTCTAAATATAATCCCAACTCGAATTAACACATTCAACTAAGTCAAAATAACCTAGTTCACTAGTACAAGTTACTATGAGAATTAAAATTACAATTTAATTCCTAATTTAATTCAAGGACAAATTAAATTAGGATCATTCTTAATGTTATTTTTAACATTTTTTGTTTTTTTTTTTCAACATGACCCACATCAAAGATTTCTTGTTTGTTCATAAAAATACATTCTTGATCAAGAGAGGGGAAAAAGATAGCAGCTTTTGTCAAACCGTGAATGTTGTAATCGTTATAAAAAATTGTCAAAATAGATTTAAAAATTGGTCCTTCGATCTAATTTATAAAACCCTTGCGTGAAGATGATGAATAGGCCTACGAAATAATATAGGACGGGTGATGTCATCATGATGTTTTGTGACCTATGAGAGCTCTACCACCATTGACAGAATTTCTTTAAAATGTCTTTTGCACCCTAATTCCTTTCCCTGTAGTTGTGAAAATAAGTGAAGTAGTTAAAAGAACTGATCAACATATTAATTTCATCAAAGATGGACATGAGAGAAATGTTCCTCCAAATTTAAAAGTCATTTAACCAATTGATGATCAGCGTGGAATCCCCAAAAACTTGGATATGAGTACACTCTTTAGCTAAGGCGAAAAGGAGCAAATTCTTGCAACCTAGGAGTTCATACTTGTTATTGGATCTAGGGCCTAACCCCATTTTTACTTTAAAAAATGAGAGACTAAAATGAATAGGATAAAGCCGCCACCATTGTTTTGTTCGGAGTTAATTGATGCACCATAAAAAATATACCAAGGGTAAGGATGTTCAATATTTTCTACAATTACCATTCTAGGAGGGTTGGCCCCTTTTTCTTAGAGAAATGAGCTAAAATAGGCATGGCTTTAGCCACAGAGTGCTAAACAATTGAAGGCTTTTCTTGGAATATGGCTCTATTTTGAGCCAGCGACACACCCAAGGACAAAACTAGGGGTGGAGTTTTGAAGGAAACGCATGACGGATTTGAGAGTCAATTTGTCTTCTCCCCAACATAGTACCTTGAGTGTCCTACAACCTATTTACATATATTCCAAACCTGCTAAAAAAAGGGCAAGTCATGAAAATGTGCATGGCATATTCTTTTGTATTCTTACACAAGGATCACCAACTAGGACTTTCCAGATATCTTTTCTAAGAGCGTCCCAAGTTGTGGCTTTGTTTTCAATTATACACCACATAAAGAGCTTAGATTTTGTAGGGAATTTGGCCTTCCAAACTTTCTTCCACTATCATTTGGTGATATTGTCAAGCCTTATTACCATAAGCTAAATATAACCGAGCTTAGGGGTATAAACACGAAATGGGGATATGCTCCAAATAAGTAGAGCCTTTGTGAAAGTTTTCCAAGTCTCACAGTAGCGTTCATTCAAATTCAGGTCCCCAATAGAAAGTCTTCCTTGACTATTATTGTGTGTGTGATATGAAATTCATATTGAAATAAATTAGTTAACATGGATACTCAAATAATATTTTTTAAATGTTTTATTGAAATATTTTTTAAAATTATAAAGAATTATACATCTCCCTCACACTCAAGTAAACCTATAAGATATTTTCTTTTGTTTTAATTATTTCATATTTTTTATGTTTTTAATCAAAACTAATCAAGTATGTATATTTATTTTTGTTTTTTATTATTATAGTAAACATTGTATTTTCATGTGTGTTTTTTATTATTATAGTAAACACAAATGGAACTACACATGTGCTATATACCAATCTACACAACAACTAATCAACCTACCATATTGAGCATGGAATTATTAATGTTTTATAACGCTTTTAATTAAAACTAACCATATATACATAGTCAATTTTTATAAACAATCATTTTTTGTTATGATAACGAACATTATTTTCTATTTAGATAATATTTCATTTTTAATTTGAAAGTTAGATGTATCATTTCCTTCATGAATTTCTATTACTTCTCTCAAACCATTTCATTCAATCTACAATTTGCATAAATACCCTTATGGTTGTGTTAGTAAGAAAACGTCAAAATGACACTTGCAAACTCTAAGGAAATTGAAAGTGACACATGCAAGAGTGAATGTCACATGAAAAATATGCTTATTAAATTGAACACAAGCAAAAATGACAATTGAAAATGTTAAAGCGACACTTACGACAGCAAAGGAGCACAAAAGCGACAATTGGGAAAACTCATCGAAATAGAAGTACAATTGGAACCAAAGTGAGGGATACTATCAATGGAGAGTGCATATTGGATGTTAGCATGGGTTGAACATTGCGCAGGCACTATATTGATGTACTGCACTATTCTTGTTCAATCTTGCGTAAAGGAAGTGTGTTTATGAACTCATCAAGGGTTGAAGATGTGTGAGCAAGTGACATCAACACTAGAGTTTTAGAAGAAGATTTTAAAAATTAACAAACAACAATCGACCATGAAGTGAACATGGAATCAAATATCATAAAACCCTTAGTAGCCTCTAAAAATTAAGTGTAGGAAAAATTTTGGAGGGTGTTAATCGTAGCGTCAACAAAGGTCTAAAATATAAATTAGAATTAAGATGGCGATTTTACAAAATTGATGGGATTTTTGAAAGATATGACCACACTGATTATAGTGAAATTTCTGTAAAGGACGACTATGGGATTTTTGATGGATTTGAACACATTAATTATAGTGTAATGTGTGTAGAGTATGACTATGTGTTGGGCTCGAATGTAGATGAATTTGGGGACATGATTAGTTTTGATGGATATGACGATATTAAGTATGAGTTTGAGTTGAATGCAAATGAATTTGGCGATAAGATTAGTTTTGATGGATATGATAATATTGTGTATGGGTTTCCTTTGAACACAACATAAGAATATGAAATCATTATTCTTGATGATGATAATTTCAACAACACCCATCCTCCTGCATCGAAATCTGCAATTGAAAATTTACCTACATATGTAATCTGCATTGAAAGTACAGATGCATGTTGTTGTATTTTCACAAACAAGATAGGTGTTGGTGATGAATCGAAAATACTACCATGCAATCACTTTTATCATAGTGAATGCATCATTAAGTAGCTTGGCATTAGCAATGTTTGTCCACCATGCCGATATTAGCTGCCCTCAAATGTAGATGGAGATCAAAGACAAAACTAAAAGGCTAATAATGGAATCTACTTTTTAATTTTTGTATCATTGGGAACTACTTTTAGTGGCTTCTGAATTTGTTTATTGAATGAAATTTGGGCTTAAATTTTCTTTTAGATAATAGATTATTATTAAAAAAAATAAGTTCATGTCTTTATATAACTTTAATTTAAGGTTGATATCATTTATTTATTAAATATAATTTAATATTTATGATTATTTATTATTTGAATAATATTATATTTTAAAATTTTCCCATGGCTTGTCAACAATCACAAAATAATAGAAGGTCATGAAGGGATTAGAGAATTGGGATGGGCAAGGTCGAGAGATTCACTCGCCTCCAAGTGTCGCTTTTAATTGGTTTCTCTCATGTATCTGTCAGACCTTTGCACATTAGTACAAGAAATTCTAATGCACTATTTTTCATTATATGTTCCTACATATCATAAGAATATGCACTAGATACATTATTGCAGCTCAGCACACTTTCTGGTCACAGTTGACACTTGTGTCGCAATGTGTATTGTAAGTGTCATAATGTGGTGTTTTAATTGTCGCACTTAAAAATATGTGTCGCTTTGTTGTCGTTTCAAGGTGTGATTGTTGTTATTGAGTATTGTGCATTCTCCTCGCTTATATCAATGGCATTCATATGTGCGATCCATGTTTGATTCTAGTTTGGAAGCATTCCCCTCTCTTACTCTACTAGTCCCACACTTAGCCATTTTGGAGCTCTTCTTGGTCCTCCTGTCTAGTGCAAGTTATGAAATCTTCAATACTTCACTAGGTGATGAGCATTTCCTATCCATGAGCCTCATAAATTAGATATTTTCCTCCTAGACTTGTGCACTAAGTATTTCTTAAGGTCATCTCTTATGGCTGCACATTCAGAACTTTCAAAGCATAGTCACCTAATACCTCTTGCTTGTATCAACTTACTGCATTTATTTTCTAGCGATCCTACCTCGTACAATGCATGGATAATTTCTAGACGCCCTATGCAAAATCAAAGTACACCATATAATGTCTTCTCCCTCTCACATTGCATTAAATATCTCTTCGGAAAAGTGACTTACCTTCTACTACTTACCTCAATGAACTGCACAATCTCTTCTTACAAATAGCCACTGTGGAAGCAAACCACACCAGCCTTTCCCATATCTCATGGTTGAGCACATTGCACACTCTCATTAGGTAGTAATGTCTTCCCTTGTGCCTTTTTTATGGGTTATTCCCTCTCCTTGTGGTCATGTCTCTCCTTCCCAATCCACAGTGCACCCTGAGTGAATAGTCATATTGCATTGTCTCTTGTAAGTGTGCACTGTGCCCAAGACTTGTCCTACCTTGCTTCCTCTGTACATGGCATAGTCTTAGATACCCTTATTAGTCACTTTCAAGTGAAATTAAGCAATCATTATATTCCTCTCCCTTCAACCCTATGCGTTGTGTAATCTTAGTCAGTAGGCTCATCACATTTATCCTTGTACTTACCCACTGTGATAGATCTTGAAGAAATCCTCCTCATAGTGCATTGCACAGTTCTAATGAAAATTGGTGCTTTCGTAAGCCATTTTTGAGCTCAACAGCACCTTCTTGCTAAAGCCCTTCCTTCACATTCCTTTCATCATCCTATCACAAGCAGCTTCCTCCATGAGCTAGGTAGAGATAGTATAGATGATTTCAATACTGATTTTTCCTTGTCATGGGTGATCTTCATTGGCAAGTGGTTTCAATACTGATATTCCACCATGTGGCCCTGTAGGGGAGAGAGGAAAGGCCCGCCTACCTATGGTTTTTCACTTGATTTCCTTTGTAAATTGACATCGGCCCTCCCTTGTTGCTTTAACACTATCAAGGTATTCCTCCACAATTCCTTAAGAATGGTACATTAGACCCACCAATCATCAATTTACATGACTATTGGGACCTCCAATCTGCGATACACTATGGGCTAAGGGCCTCTGTGATTTGTGATCGTTGATATCGGTGATCTCTGATCACAAGTTGCTCTATCTTTTCCCTTGTCACTGCTCTTAGGAAACTACGACTTCGATTAGCCTCGCCTTGGTCTTTTCCTCTTTGTTTTGTGGCTATCAAAGGTTATCTTCAATCTTCTCTAACTTCAGATCCAGAGATCCATTTTCAAATTTCCACCTACTATTGGAAATCTTATTCTTAGAACGATCTAATGGATAGGGTTTGATTTAGCTTTAATTAGTTAACATGGATAAATATTGTATTGAAAGACTTTTTTAAAGCATATCTCTCAAACTCATGCAAAAATATAACATATTTGTTTTTATTTTAGAGAAAAATAATTTAATTATCAAAGGGAAAAGTGTTAGGTTGAACACACCCAAATGGAACCTATTTACTACATATGGAAAAATGCGATAACTAATAAAACTAACTCATTGAAAATGGAATTATTGACTTTTTGTAATTCTTTTAATTAAATCTAACCAAATATATAGCCATTTATTTATGAAAAGAATATTATTTTTTTTATTTAATAATAATTTATTTTTATTTTAAAAAATACATATTAAAAATAAAAAAACAATACACATCTTTCTAGTAATATTTCTAATAATATTATTAGTAATATTGAGTTTTAGAGTAAACCTCTCACACCATTAATAAACTCAAAAAAATCAAATACTTTTCCTTTAAAAACTAACTTGTACTTAAACGATTAATATATTATCTCCAAGAAGTTAAACCCAAATTTCATTCAATAAATAAGCTCGGAAGCTAGGTACTTCCCGATGATACACAAATTAAAAAGTAGATTCACTGATCAGTCTTTCAGTTTTGGCGTTGATCTTCATGTATATCATAGGGCAGCTGATATCGACATTGAAATTATTTTTTCTTTATTAATGTTTATCTTTTATTTTTTAAATGTTGGAATTGCAATATTATATAATTATAATTATTAATTATATATATATATTATATATATATATGTAATATTATACACACGCACACACTAAAGAAAAATATTGTAATTTCATTTATCAAAATAATGAAAAAATTACAGTATGGAGATGCACACTCTAGGTTCTTTCTTTAAAAGAAAGATAGCTAGTATTGAATTTGTGACCCATATCAAGGAAGAAAACAAATTGTTTATTCAAAGTACATTCTAATAAAGAAAACAAAGAGTAAAGTATGAGAAAATATAAAAAAAAAAAGATTTCAAAATATATTTAAAAGCTCGTGCTTGGCCTTATTTATACAACCCATGTGTGAACATCATGAATGGGCCTATGAAATAAAATAGAAGTGGTAATGTCCTTATGTTATTTCTTGACATAACAAGGGCCCACCACCATTGACTGACCTTCTTTGGAAAGGTATCTGCATCCTGATTCATTTCTCTTCGAAACAATGAAGTAGTCAAAAGAACTTATCAACCTCTTAGTTTCTTCAAAGATGGGCATGAGAGAAATGTTCCTGCAAATTTGAATGTCATTTACCCAATTGATTATTAGCATGGAATCCCTGAAAACTTGGATATGAATACAATGTTTAGCTAAGATGAAGAGGAGCAAATTCTTACAAGCTAGGAGTTCAACCCTGTTATTGGATCCTAGGCCTAGCCCCATTTTTACTCTGGAAAAAAGAGAGACTAAAATGAAAAGAATAAAGCCCCCACCAATGTTTTTCCCAAAGTTACTTGATGCACCATCGAAAAAAGCCTAGGGGAAGAATGGTCAACATTTTCTGCAATACCATTATGGGAGGGGTGACCCATTTTTCTGGAGGGAAATGAGCTAAAATAGTTATGGATTCATGTGCAAGGTGCTCATGAATTTAAGTCTTATCTAGGAATAAGTCATTGATTCGAGCCAGCCACACACCCCAGCATAGAAATAGGGGTAGAGCTTTGAAGGCACAAAATGACCAATTTGAGATACAATTCCTCCAATTCCCCTTTAGATTCTCGCTTAGCCCAATCCCTTGATTGACCTACACAGTGTTTGCATATATGTGAAACCTACTCATAAAAAAAATAAAAATAAATAAATAAATGCATGTCATGAAAATGTGCATGGTTGTCCTACAAGATATATTTTCTGACGAGCATCCCAAGTTAGGGCTTAGTTTTCCATCAAGCACCACATGAAGAGCTTAGAGTTTACAATTCATTTAGCATTTCAAACTACCTTCAACCACTATTTGGTGATAGTGTCATCTCTAATTGTCATAAGCTAGTTATAACCAAGCATAGGGGTATAAGAACCAAAGGGGGATATGCTCCAAACAAGTTCATTTTCTCCTATATTCCTAGCTCATGGAGCATTTGTGAAAGTTGTATGCTCCAAACAGTCAATCCAATATGCATTTTGAAAGTTGTTCATGGCCCACAATAACGCTCATTCAAATTCAGGTCCCAACAAAAAAGTCATCTCATCTTTGACTACACATTGAAGTAGTGATTATGGTGTGTGTCTGTCTATATATATATATATAGAAATAAATTAGTTAACATGGATAAATATTGCATTGAAAGATTTTTTTAAATCATGTCTCCGGCTCATGTAAAAATATAACATATTTGTTTTTATTTTAATTATTTCATTCTTTATAGTGTTTTAAATCAAAATTAACTAAGTATGGATATTCATTTTTGGTTTTTTTATTAGTGTACATTATTTCAATTTAAAGAAAAAGAATTTAATTATAAAAGAGAAAAGTGTCACGTTGAACACACCCAAATGAAACCTATTTACTACATATGGAAAAATGAAAAAACATTACGCATTTTCACACCATTAATAAACTCAAAAAAATCTAATACTTATCTTTTAAAAACTAACTTGATCCAAAATTCAAAAAATTCAAAAATCACAAGTGCAATAATACTGAAACACCATAAACGTGCCGATATTTCCTAGGGAGGACCAACAAGCCTATCAGACAAACTAATTCTTGCCGTCAACGCTTACATCCCAAATCTCTCACATGTAGGGTGATTAATGAAATGGAACAATCGTCCCACTCTGGATCACCAAATTTTCTCGAAACCAGGCAAGTGAATCTCTTAACCTTGCCCGTCACTTCTCTCTAATCCCTTTCTATTACTCTGTGATTGCCCACAGTGCAAGGGAAAATTCTAAATATATATTATTCAAATAATAGTTCATTATAACTGTTAAATTATATTTAAAATAAATAAATAAATTACATCAACCTTAAATTATTTATACTGACATCGACTTATTTATTATTTAAAATAAGAATATATTATCTCCAAGAAGTTAAACCCAAATTTCATTCAATAAATAAGCTCGGAAGCTAAGTACTTCCCGATGATACACAAATTAAAAAGTAGATTCACTGATCAGTCTTTCAGTTTTGGCGTTGTTCTCCATCTACATCTGAGGGCAGCTCATATCGGCATAGTGGACAAACATTCTTGATGCCAAGCCACTTAATGATGCATTCACTGTGATAAAAGTGATTGCATGGCAGTATTTTGGTTTCATCACCAACAGATATCGGGTCTGTGCAGATGCAGCAAAATGCATCTGCATCTGCCCTTTCAAGGGAGATAACGTGCGTAGGCAAACTTTCAATTGCCGATTTGGATGCAGGAGGAGGGCCACTGTTGAAATTATCATCATGGAGAACAATGGTTTCATATTCATCTGCTGCATTCAAAGGAAACTCAGACACAATATCGTCAAGTCCATCGCCAAATTCATGTGCATTCAACGCAAACTCATACTCATTAGTATCGTCATATCCATCAAAGCTAATCATGTCCCCGAATTCATCAGCATTCGAGCCCAACACAAAGTCGTCGTCCTCTACGTTAATTTCACTGAAATCAATGTGCTCAAATCGGTAAAAACTCCCATAGTCGTTCTCTACGAAAACTTCACTATAATCAGTGTAGTCATATTCATCAAACATCCCTTCAAATCTGTAAAACCGCCATCTCAACTCTACTGTATCGGACTCCACATGTTGGAGAATTTGTTGCCAATCAAGATGTTGCCCCAATATATCCAGTATCACAGCGCTTTTTCCAGACATAAACTTTACAGTCGTTAATCGGAGTTGAAGATAATTTAACATTTCATCTCCCTCCATGTTCCCTTCACTTGGATTACTAATCAGGCTTTGTTCAATACTCACGGAACTATGATTTGGATTTTGTTGATTGCCTGAAGTTCCTAGTTCAGAAAGGGAATTAGGATCAGCAGGGTCGGGATTCGAGGAAATACTCCGTTCTTGATCTTGAGTTTCCTGCGAATCAGCCTCCTCTGAATCCCATGGGCCGAATTCCACTTTCAACCCATTTGCTGCATAATAGAAAGTCTCCCTTGCACTAGCAGTTTCGTTTCTGAAATCAATATTTTCATCCAAAGGAGAAAGGCTTGGAACCCCAGTTCTTATGAAATGTTTAACAAGGCAAAGCAAGTATTTGCGATAAAACTCCATCGTGTTTGTGTCTTCTCTGCCTGGAATAAGCAATTCATGGCACTCACACTCGCCGGAAGTCTCTATATATTTCAAACATTTACCGCATTCTAAGACTCTGTTTATCCTCTCTGATCTGATTTCAGTTTGAACCTGTACGCGGGCTTGCTCCATTTTCGCTTATTAAATAAACGAGGCTTGTGGTCTATTCAAAATATGCATAGAACTTTGCGGCTCATTGAAATAATCACAACTAATTTTTACTTTCCAAAGGGGAACATGTGTTAATATATCGTGACCGTTTCTATGTCACATAGGCCGACATCGTGTTCGTTAAGGATCAAGATGGGTAACTCAACTTCGACATAGATAGATGGTTTACCAATTTCTATATAAATGCGATGTGATTACATTTAATGATTATATTGGAATAGTTATTAATATTATCTATTAACTTTATAGAGTACATAACTATACAATTTCGAAAGCCATAAACAACTATATCTAAATGATAGCCCTATTTCCTTATTTCAAAAATGTATGTGTGTGGTGACTCTCTTCTCACAATAAATTGAAGAGTACATAACTATACAATTACGAAAGCCATAAACAATTATATCTAAATGATAGCCCTATTTCCTTATTTCAAAAATGTATGTGTGTGGTGACTCTCTTCTCACAATAAATTGAATAATAAGAATGAAGATTGTTAAAATTGCATTTTCTCATTTTTGTTTTTAAATATTAATACATTTTTTGTTTTTAAATATTAATACATTTTTTACTTATTAATATTATTAGTTTTTTTTATGTTAATATGTTTTTTACCTATCAATATTAGATTTTTTTCCATGACACCTTGGTTCGTGTCTATAGAGCACAACCACAACATTGAATTCTTGATTTTTTTCCATGACACCTTGGTTAGTGTCTATAGAGCACAACTACAACATTGAATTGAAAATGTTGAGAGGATTATGGAAAATGTTTGAAAAAAAAAAATTGAATCTTCTCTAATATCTTTCCACAATATTGCTCAGGTTTCCTTAAAAATATATTATAGACATTTCTTTACATTTTTTTACTAATATTGTAACAATTTTCTATTTATAGATAACACTAAGTTTGATTAAAAATATTTTATGGAGTTTATACTTCAACAATTTTCTAAAAAATGATATTTAGGAATTGAATCATAGGTGCCATGTTTAAAGTCAACGCAGTTACAGAGTTAAGGCCATGTTTAAAGTCAACGTAGTTATGGAGTTAAGACCATATGTCTCGCATATCAACTTGAGTCCTCACCTTCTTAGGGAACCTAAGTTTGATGTTTACATGTCCGCACCATCTCGAACAAACACAAGAGGTATATCCAGCTGCTACAGGTCTCACTTCGAGGTTGGCATATATAGTCAGGTAGGTTATAATGCTATCTCTGTACCCTAGATTTGGGGTTTCTACTCGTGATAAGCTTCGTATCTAGAGACGAAAGGAAACACTAGTTAAATTAGCAGTTTCTGTGATTGGAAATATTGGCCTTCTTGACTATGTAATGTCAATTTCTATCTTTTTTGGTAACATCCTTTCTCACATGTGCATGTTTACTAGTTTTCTATCTTTTCTAATGATGTTTCCTCTGCATGTTGATAATTGGGTTCTCTGTTTTAAGCTTGAGTTTTCTGTGCAAGCCCTATGGAGAGTAAGGGTTCTATTAAAAGATCAAGGCCGATTCTACGAACTCAGGGCTCAAGGGTTCATGGAGGCCACCGTTTTTATGCTGGCGGAACCTCCCACTCTCGGAGGGTCATTGTTTATATATGCTTGTTGGCTCAGGTGGTGGAATTTTGATGGGACGCAGTGTTATCCGGTGATTCATTTGATTTTCTGATCATACATTAAATTAATGCTTGTCTTTTGGATGGCTCTCTATATAAATCATATTCTCGGTCCACCTACGTTGTATCCACTTTTCGCCTTTGTACAGTGGGATGGTTTACGAGTGAGGAAAGGTGGAGGAAGGGTGAAGAAGGGGGGCTCATCCTTGGTAGATATGGTGAAGTCTCAGCCTTGCGGTGGAGCCTTAGGTCGAGGCGAAAGGGGCCGCAGACACCAGGAGGGAAAAGGAAAAGAAACTGGTTCGTTTTCCGGTCGAACTATGTGATGGAGGACTATGAGACAGAGTAGTGTGCAACAAAGGGGTCAGAAAACAAACAACGAGATTATTCTAATGACGGTTTAGGCATGTTGCGAAAGAATCCCAACAGAGGGGTTGGAAAATGAACTCTGAGATTCTTCAAGCCACAGTTTAGGTATACTTCTAAGACTTTGTTTATCCTCATTGATCTGATTTTAGTTTGAATCTGTACGTGGGTTGCTCCATTTTCACTTATTAAAACAACTTTGCGGCTCATTCAAAATTTTATTTGCCAAAGGGGGACACATGTTAATATAGCGTAACTGTTACTATGTCACATAGGCTGACATCGTGTTCGTTAAGGATCAAGATGAGTAACTCAATGTCGACGTAAATAGATCATTTATTAATTTTTTTATAAATATGATGTTTTACATTTAATGACTCGTTTTAAAAGCCTTGTAAAATAAAAATATGTATTTCATGTGGAGTTGATTGTTGATATTTATTTTGTCTTTTTAATTTAATGATTATATTGGAATAGATATTAATATTATTTATTAACTCTATAGAGTACATAATTACACAATTATTTATGAAAATGTTTTTTGCATCCTAATTCCTTTCCCTGTAGATGTGAAAACAAGCGAAGTAGTTAAAAGAACTTATCAACCTCTTACTTTCATTAAAGATGGACATAAAAGAAATGTTTGTCCAAATTTAAAAGTCATTTAACCAATTGATGACCAACATGAAATCCCCAAAAACTTGGATATGAGTACACTCTTTAGCCAAGGTAAAGAGGAGAAAATTCTTGCAATCTAGGAGTTCATCCTTGTTATTGGATCTAGGGCCTAACACCATTTTTACTTTAAAAAATGAGAAACCAAAATCGAGAGGATAAAGCCCCCACCATTGTTATTCTCGGAGTTAATTGATGCAACATAAAAAAAAATACCAAGGGCATGGATGTTCAAGATTTTCTACAATTACCATTATAGGAGGGGCGACCCCTTTTTCTGAGAGAAATGAACTAAAAAAGGCATGGCTTCAGTCATAGAGTGCTAAACAATTGAAGGATTCTCTTGGAATATGGCTCTATTTTGATCCAACGACACACACGAGGACAAAACTAGGGGTGGATTTTTTAAGGCAACACATGATGGATTTGAGAGTCAATTTGTCTTCTCCCCAACCCTATCCCCTGATTCTCCTACAACCCATTTGCATATATGCCAAACCTGCTAAAAGAAGGGCAAGTCATGAAAATGTTCATGGCATATTATTTTGTATTCTCACACAAGGAGCACCAACTAGGCCTTGCCAGATATTTCTGAGAGTATCCCAAGTTGGGGCTTTGTTTTCAATTGGACACCACATAAAGAACTTAGATTTTATAGGGAATTTGGCCTTCCAAACTTTCTTCCACCATAATTTAGTGATAGGGTCATGTCTTATTACCATAAGCTAAACATAACTGAGCTTAG
Source organism: Pinus taeda (assembly GCA_000404065.3). Taxonomy (NCBI): domain Eukaryota; kingdom Viridiplantae; phylum Streptophyta; class Pinopsida; order Pinales; family Pinaceae; genus Pinus; species Pinus taeda. Next base: position 19,969 of record APFE030756241.1, read on the forward strand.
GTGTGTAAGCACAAAATGGGGATATGCTCCAAATAAGTAGAGCCTTTGTGAAAGTGCTCCATCTCTTGTGGTAGCCTTCATTCAGATTTGGGTCTCCAAAAAAAGGTCATCCTTGACTATTTTGTGTGTGTGATATGAAAGTGATATGGAAATAAATTAGTCAACATGGATCCTCAAATAGTTTTTTTTTGTATTGAAATATTTTTTAAAAGGATAGATAATTATACATCTCCCTCACACTCAAGTAAAAATATAGGATATTTTCCTTTTGTTTTAATTATTACATGTTTTTATGTTTTTAATCAAAACTAACCCAAGTATGTATATTTATTTTTGTTTTTTTAATATAGTAGACATTGTATTTTCATGTGTGCTCGACCTGGAGTATTGTAATCATCATAAAATGTGTTAACTCCAGGCTGAACACAAATGGAGCTACACATGTACTACATACCAAGCTACACAATAACTAATAACGCTACCATATTGAGCATGGAATTATTAATGTTTTATAATGATTTTAATTAAAACTAACCAAACATACGTAGTCAATTTTTATAAATAATCATTTTTTGTTATGATAACGAACAATATTTTTTATTTAAATAATATTTCATTTTTAATTTAAAAGTTAGATGTATCATTTCCTTCATGACTTTCTATTACTTCTCTCAAACAATTTCATTTACTGTACAATCTGCATAAATACTCTTATGGATGTGAGGCGAGTGAATCTCTTGACCTTGTCCATCACAATTCTCTAATCCCTTCATGAGCTTCTATTATTTTGTGATTGCTTAGAGGCCATGGGAAAATTTTAAAATATTCGAATAATAAATAATCATAAGTATTAAATTATATTTAAAAAATAAATAAATTATATTTAAAAAATAAATAAATTATGTTAACTTTAAATTAAAGTTGTATAAAGACTTGAACTTATTTTTTAAAATAAGAATCTATAATCTAAAATAAAATTTAAACCCAAATTTCATTCAATAAGCAAAGTAAGAAGCCATTAAAAGTAGTTCTAGATGATACACAAATTTAAAAGTAGATTCCATTATCAACCTTTCAGTTTTGGTGTTGATATCCATCTACATTTGAGGGCAGCTGATATCGGCATAGTGGACAAAAATTACTAATTCCAAGCCACTTAATGATGCCTTCACTATGATAAAAGTGATTGCATGGCAGTATTTTGGCTTCATCACCAGCACGTATCGGGTGTATGCAGATACAACAACATGCGCGTTCACTTTCAATGTAGATTACGTGCGTAGGCAAACTTTCAATGGCATATTTCGATGTACGAGGAGGGCCATTGTTGAAATTATCATAATCAAGAATAATGATTTCATATTCTTCTATTATATTCAAATGAAAGTAGTACATAATATGGTCATATCCATCAATACTAATCTGGTTGCCAGATCTATTTCCATTCAACTCAAACTCATACTCAATATCGTCATATCCATCAAAACTAATCATGTCCTCAAATTAATCTGCATTCGTGTCCAACACATAGTCATACTCTACATGAATTCCATTATAATTAATGTGCTCAAATCCATCGAAAATCCCATAATCGTCCTATACAGGAATTTCACTATAATTAGTGTGGTCATATCCATAAAAAATCCCTTCAATTTTGTAAAATCACCATCTTAATTCTAAGTTATATTTTAGCCCTTTGTTGACACTACGATTAACACCATTCAAAATTTTGCCTACACTTAAATTTTAGAGAATAATGAGGATCTTACGATCTTTTGTTCCATGTTCACTTCATGGTCAATTGTTTTTTGCTAAGTTTCTAAGTCTTCTTCTAAAACTCTAGTGTCGATGTCACTTGCTCACACATGCTCGACCCTTAATGAGTTCATAAATGGACTTCCTTTATGCAAGATTGAACAAGCATAGTGCAGTACATCAAGACAGTGCCTGCGCAATGTTCAACCCATGCTAACATTTAATATGCACTCTCCATTTACAGTATCCCTCACTTTGGTTGCAATTGTACTTTTATTTTGGTGAGTTTTCCCAATTGTTGCTTTTGCGCACCTTTGTTTTCGTAAGTGTCGCTTTAACATTTTTAGTTGTATTTTTTGCTTGTTTTCACTTTAATAAGCATATATTTCATTTTACCTTCACTCTAGCATGTGTCAATTTCAATTTCCTTAGCATTTTGCAAGTGTCGTTTTCACATTTTCTTACAAACACAAGTGTCATTTTTAGTTGTTTACTCTCATGTATGTGTCATACCTTTGCATATCACTAGAGGCAATTATAGCGCACTATCTTGCATTATATTGTCCTACGTATCATAAGAATATGACAAGATACATTCTTGTAGCTCAGCACACTTTTTGGTCACAGTCGACACTTGTGTTGCAATGTGTGTTCTGGGTGTTGTAATCTGGCATTTTAATTGTCACAATTAGAAATATGTGTTGCTTTGCTTCTATTTCAAGGTGTTATTGTTTTTCTCGAGTATTTTGAATTTTCATAGCTTGTAACAATGGCATTCATGTCTGCGATCCATGTTTGAGTCTCGTTTGGTTGCATTTCCCTCTCTTACTCTATTTGTCCCACACTTAGCCATGTCGAAGCTCTTCTTGGTCCTCCTACCCAGTGTAAGTTATGAAAGCTTTAATCCTTCACCAAGTGATGAGCATTTTCTATCCATGAGCCTCATCGATTAGATATTTTTCTCCTAGACTTGTGCACTAAGTCTTTCTTAAGGTCATCTCTTATGGTTTCACATTCAAAATATCTCCTCCCTCTCACATTGCATTAAATATCTCTTGGGAAAATTGACTTACCTTCTACTACTTACCTCAATGAACTACATAATCTCTTATTACAAGTAGCCACTGTGGAAG
>APFE030756247.1:0-15681 GCA_000404065.3 Pinus taeda
CAAACAGCTTAATCTTGGCAGATTCTTAGATAGGTAGAGAATCAAAGGAGCCCAACTGCTTAATCTGGGCCCTTGGAAGGAAAAAGGGTGGTTTGTAGATAGGAAAGTATAAAAAGAAGAAATTGAAATGATGGGTCTGGAAGTCTAAGTGCACCCAAACCAAAAGAAGAAAAAATGTTAGGTAAGTAGGTTAGATAGGTAGTTTTGAGGTTGCAGAATTTTGATTGCTGATCAGTTCCATGTTTTCAAGGTGTCATCTCTACTCAGGACACAATCGCCAGGCAGCTCTATGTGGAAAAACTCAAAAACAGGCATAACTAACTCCCTTTCTCCATCTCCCCCAAATCATTAACTAATTTCCCCAAAAGAGGTCAAGATCTGCTTGATACCTCTTAGTTTCACCATTTTCATGTCATTAGCTTGGGTGAAGATCTGCTTCACTCAAAGAAAATCCATTCTCTCTCTATGAGGTTCTATCTCCCCTCTTCAAGCCTAAGATCTCTGAAACTTAGCAGTTTCTTGTCATCTCCATATTAACTACTGAAATTATTATTTAACTCCTTATATTTTCCCTGTCCTCATACTAAAACTATGTAAATAATCCCCTTACGTAAATATCCCTCCCCCTGGTTGAAAAATAACCATAAGTACCCCCGGGAATTGCTCAGTTTGTCTGAAACTTGGCAAGAGCCCTCATGCTGCCCCTTCAAACCATCTTCCAAATGCAAGAGACTCCTTCCAAAGTATAAAATTCATACTCACTTCTTCCCACTGCAATAGACCCTTTCCGATTCCCTTAACACTCTGCAGATCCTAGTAAGCCATCTCGTGTCGCCATATCACAATAGTTTCACCACCTAGTCATGCCCCATCCTTTGTTGCCCGATGCGATATCGCAATATCGGCGATCGACAGTCGCAAGCATCGCATTTCCAAATAATAGCCTTCTCATTCCCCGTCGATGCGATATTGCGATCGCATCGGAAGAAATTCATCGCACCGCATTAAAGTATGAGCCACCCTGACACGTCACCTAGCTGACGTCATCCGCCGTACTGCACGTCAGCATCCAGAAAACCAAAAATTCGTGCAAGAGGAAAAATCGTGCTTCGGAGCTCCGGAACAAGAAACGGAGGCAGTTTTCGATGCGCGATTAGCGCGAATCGCGAATCGCGCATCGCTACGGGAAATAGGCCGTTTTGGGGAATCTTTAGGGAATCTTTTGATTCCTTGGCCCGTTTTGCGTCGAAAAAGCCTGAAATTGCCCGATTTTGCCGAATTAAACCGATTCAAAGACAGGAAGAGACCAGAGACAGAGATTAAAGAGTATCAGATCAAATCTACAGGGAGAGAGCATGCCAAAGAGTATCAGTAAGTGGCGGAGACCATCAATGTAGCGGCAAAGAGTATCAGCGAAGATCTTAACAGCAGCTGAAAGCAGGAGAAAATTAAATACCTTCCAACAAAGTCAAAGAAAGAGGGCGAGGCCACTCAAAAATCTCAAATCATGGTTATTACACATTTAACTCGCACCATAACAGAACTACAGATCCCAAAGCATAGTTATTCCAGCAGTATTGCATCGAGGCTCCAAGGGCCACATTGCACTCCTTTTGATTCAGCTACCTCTGACACAATTTCAATAGATATTTACTTGCACTTAATTTTGGCACAAGTTTAGGTTTAGAAAGCTCTTTTTGCAGACCTGTTTTAGGTCAATTGTAATAAATAAGTTTGAGATATTTGCACTATAAAAGACAACCCTGAATACTGTTTTAGGGTGGGGGGGTTAGTTCGTTGGTTGATTAGTCGACAAGCTATCTCCAGCTGATTTTGCTCCGGGAGAGACTCGCACTGTAATGTCTGATAAGTTTCTATAATCAAAAACTGGTTATGAGCCTTGGAGAAATGGATTGTTCACTGTGTTTTACTGGTTAAATACTGACTATGGAATTCTCGTGTTGTGCATAACTCAATAAGTGTTTCTTACCTATGTTTTTATTCATGAATTACGCTCTTAAACAACAGAAAGAAAGATTAGCTTAGAATTTGTTTAAATACACTCTATGCTCAATTTCTGTTTTTTCTTTATGTTTTCTTATGTTTAAGCATAAATATGAATTCTGCATGGCTCATGTTTTCCTTAAACCAAGACAGTTATCCAGGGATTCTTCATTGCCCCTAGATAGAGATCATCTTTCCCTCTGTTAAGTTAAATGAGAGATTCTTAAGTGCCTCTCATTCCTTACATATCATTCACCCTTTTAGTCTAAATATTGTGTTATGAAAAACTATCCTGCTTCATTATTTCTCTTATGACCCGAAAGACGCACTGATAATCCTAACCCGCAACTCCATGCCCAATGGTTTGAAACTTATCACTTCATAAATTGCCTCTCTGCCTGGAAGCATTCCCTTCCATCCAAATACAAACAAAAACACCTGAGCCAAAAACTAGCCTAAAATCATCAACAAAGTTGAATCATTAAGAGAGAGCCCTCTCTGATTGCAGGTGGGCTAGAACCTGCAATCCAAAGATTGGTTTGTGGTTACCTCGGTCGTATCCCTACAGGAGCCTAGGGACAACCTGAGTGATAACACATGGCCACCAGCAACTCCTAAGTGGCATTCCCATAAGACATCATGTCGCTCGTGTTCGAGGACACACCATCGAAACACCTTATCTAACTCCAGTTTGTATAAGTGTCCTAGAATAAACTGGTAATCGGCTGCTTGCATGACCATATATCTTCTTTGCATTGTCGTGTACTCCTCTGGGCATTTCCCTATGGCTAGGAAGGTTGTGATCTCTTCTAAATAATCTAGTATTTCTTCCACTTTGAATAAGACAACATCGGGCAACAAGTCATCCAAGGAACCATCACCTTCTCCAATTCTAACCTTGACAAGTGATCAGGCCCAACGTTCAATTGCCCTAGTTTGATGATTACTTCAAAAGTAAATTCTTGAAACAATAGCAACCATATGCAAATTATCCCCTCTAGTACAAGCTTGTTGACCAAGTATTTCAATGTGGAGTGATCTGTAAAGAAATTAAATGGTCCCCCAAGTAACTAGTGCCTAAACTTTTGAAGTGAGTAGACAATAGCTACTGCTTCCCGCTTTGTTGTGGTGTAATTATTTTTTGCAATTGCTAATTTCCTGCTGATGAAATAGATTGGATGGTCCAAGCTTCCTTCTCTCAGTCATGACAATATTGCTCCTAGAGCGATACAAGGCACATCAATATGGACATGGAATTTCTTATTCCAATAAGGATAGACTATAATCGGAGCACTTACCAACCTCTCCTTCAGTATGTTCTATGCAGCTTGACACTCCTCCGACCACGCGAAAGCTTCCGCCTTCCTTAATAACTTCTCCATAGGCGCAAGTATGGAGGTGTAGTTGCAGATGAATCTTCAGTACTATCCAATGTGTCTGAATTTCGATATGAGTTTCTCAACATTGATCAGTGGGTCTATGCTGATCATTTACGTAACCTTGGCAAGATCTATGCATACCGTGTCCTTACACACAATATGGCCCAGAAGTGTGTCGAATGGGACCGCAAATATGCATTTCTTTAAATTCAATGATATCTATAATTTATTGCAGTGATAAAACATTATCCTGAGTAGGCTTGAGTGGTTTCTCAGCAGGTTGCATATTTTCCAGTCACCCATGTATACCTCCAAGAACCTGTGGATGTAGTCTCTGAATATTGCAATGACAATTCTAAAGAATATTGTAGGCACATTATTCACACACAATGACATAAAATAGTAGGAATACAACCCCCACTTTCTAGTAAAAGTGGTTTTCTTCTTGTCTTCTTCAGTTATTCTGACCTGATGGTAACCTGAGAACCCATTTGTGAAGGAATATGCCTCATTCCTTGTGACATTGTTTAGGACCTTTTCACTGAATCATGTGGTTAATGGGTTGGGCACACTAGCATTATTAAGGATGCAATAGTCTACACAAAATCTTATCTTTGTGGCATCCTTTTTTTTCTGTATTATTATCAAACTGACCCATTTTGTCTCGTCCACAGGGAAAATACGTCCTGCATCCAGTTTTTTATCTATTTCTTTCTTTACCTTCTCTTTGACTCTTGGGTTTATCCTATATGGCTTGTGTTTCATCGACTTTGCATCACGCTTCATCATAATTTTCATTTCAACTATTTCTCCCTTAATCCCTTTTAGCTCTGTAACTGACGAGGGACATAGATATTCATACTCCCTTAGAAGATCAAAGATTTCTTTTCTTGTATGTTCATCCCAATAGTCTTTGATTGATGCCAGCTTATATTTTTCCTCCATGTCAATGTTGTGCTTCCGTAACTTCATTGGGAGAAAGTGCGGAGCATTTATTACAGATCTCTCCTGTATATCTCTCTCCCCTCGGTTTCATGAAATATCAGATGTCGTAACCCTTCTAAATCATCCTCATCTAGTTCTTTGTCCATCTTCCCGCAGGCCATCGCTTCCAAATATCTAGACTCATAAAAATCCTATAAAATTCTCTTGTCTATGCATCCATCCCAGAGATTTCCTGATGTAAGGAGGACACATTTGATAGCATGAAATGATATGTTTAGCCTTCTATCACTGTCCTTGAAAGAGAAACTACTACTAAATTTTTCTTCTAGGGCGTTGTGTTCTCCTATTTTCCTCCTTATTTCTTCTTATAGGTATCAAGCTTTAGGAAATGTACTCAATCTGTGTATAAACCTGTGAACCCAAAGCTCTTTTGGAACCTCCTCTCGATTCCATCTGCTCTTATAGATTTCTATGTTTTGTCGAGGATCAGACTCCCCCCTATATTTTGAAAATCCCTATGGGTATTCCCCCACTTGTTTGACTCTTTCCTTCATAGCTCTCTTAATTCTTTCCCAGTTCTGGAGATAAATGTAGGGGACCCCCCACCCTTGTGCTGGGGTCGCTTGTAGTGCAATGTCTAACAATGGCATTTTATGTTCCTCCTTTATGGTTACATCAATTGTATTGAGGAATATATCCATTGAGTCTATACCATTGAAATGGGAAAGTCTTTTACCTTTGTCCTGATCCAATTGACGCGGCACATCGTAGCACAACGCCTGGTGTCGACCTCATATATGCCTTGCTGCCAAGCATCCCATGCAGCTTCCCACCCAACCTCAGAGCTGTGGATACTCCTCCTACTAACTAATCCTTTAGTTGTTTCATTGATATAGTCTTCTCTCTTACCCACTATTAACTTGTAGAGCTAGTCTAACCTCCCTGGATCTTCTCTGTTGTATACAGGTTCTATGAATCTAGGTACTTGATACAGGTCTAGTGATTGGATGACTCTTACTCCCTCTACTTCAAAGATCATCAACTCCTTCTTCAAATCTATAATGGCATAATTCTCATAGCCCCAATCAATACCTAGCAGTGCCAGGTAAGGATCTTTGTCCCCCATTATATCAATCACTTCAAAATTTGAATGTGTTTTTACTCCTGCTACATCCACCTCCACGCTCTCCATTATCCCAATCAAAAGTATACATTATTGGTTGTCCATTTGCAACTGTATTGGTGATAATGTTAGTTAAGGTTTCCCCATTACATCCCACGTCTTTCTTGGTAGGATGTTGACATCAAAACTCAGTTCTAACATAGTTTCCTTGATTTGGAATCTAGAAATATGGGCATCAATCCTGAATTCCCTACCCATTCTTTTCTTGTTTCTCCTTACTCTCTTGGTGTTATTTTTGGGCAAGTTGGCAGATATTCCCCCGCTTCAATTTCTTCTTCTCGTATGGCTGCCCCCAGGATTTTCCATAGTTTCCCCAGCATCTGCTCATCGTTGACAATCTGCAGGAACATCCTGAACCACTCCTCAATAGGTTTGGTATTTGTAGATTTTGGAAGATCTTAATTATTTTCCTTATGAGACTCGGTTTGTTCTTTATATGGATTTTTTCTTTCAGCCAACTTGCCAAACAATTTGGTTGCTTCCTTGTAGTACTATTTTTGCTTCTCAGAGTTATATGGTTGCTTAGGTGAGGCTACTCAGAGGATTGTGGGTTGGTCTAGAGCACTCTGGTCAGCCCCAATCTTTTTTCTGCCATAGGTAACTATGTTTATATTGGGAAATGGGGCTACCTCTATAACCATAGGTTCCACACTGATCAAATTCATCCCCCTTTTCTTGTTTTGCTCCTCCCATCTTGTGATCAACTCCGAACAATCTTCTGTCGCATGGGCATTGACCCTGCACTATGAGCAGCAAGGTATCCTTGGTAGGGGAAAATCTTGTGCAACATGTCTCTCCTAGTCATATTTGTAGCAGCAGATGAGTCCCCTGCCTCCTACCCTTCATCCTATCATTCCTCCTCCCCTTCGCCCTCCACAAGCAGTCTCGTTGATCCTAAAGGTTGAACGGTCTAGCCAATCTACTAGCACTTCCAGCGCTCGGTACTGGAAATGTGTCTTCCGAACCTACCATCGCGACACCTATTGTAGGTGGGGCCCTTGATTGTCCCCCTAGCCCTGATACGACACCCATGGCTCTCAGCCTCGGGCACTCCGTGGCGATGTGACCCTCTACTAGGCAATTGGTACACCGCACATTCGGTGTGGTTGGGCGAGATGGTTGTAGATCTTTCAATTTCTCCGTTATACTTGTAATTTGATATTGGAGACCCACAATAGAGGGGCCATTTGAAGCAGATCCCTCCTTATATTCGTACAAATACCCCGCCATTACCTCTATTTGGGTTTCTTGATCGAGGGCATCCTACAGTGTTTCAATATTATGTTGTGTTAGTGGTGTCCAGGTGAGGGGTAACAGGGTTTTTATGAACCAAACCCTCTGGTGGTTTGGGTCTATGATATAGCTGAGCTTACCAATCATGTCTTTAAACCTTTGCATTAGTTCCTAGGAGGTTTTCCCCTCCCTCTTCTTGACCTCTCACAATTCTGATAGGTTGTGCTAATATGTTTGGGGAAGTTTGAATTCTTGCACAAAATCTTTTTTAATCTCATCTACCATCAGGTTTTGGTGTAACTCTGACCATTTGATGAACCACCTCAGGGCCCTTTTCCTCAACGTGGTCTGGAATTCTATCATATTTACATTGTTAGGCATTTGGCGAGCCTTCCAGATATCCTCACATAGCTACCATTGTTGCTCCACATCTTCATTCCCTCTACCAAATAATTTCAGATATCTTGTAAATGACTCCTCCATTATAGACTAGGTTCGCGCTAGAAGCACAAAACCTTGTGATCCTGGCTGTTGAGATCCTTGTAATCCAAAATTACTATTACTATTATTTCCACTACTATTAGCAGTACCAATATTATAGTTAATATGCACTCTTATCATCTTAAACAACCTAGAAATGAATTTACCAGGTTTGTTATAGAGTACTAGGGGAAGGTCAAGGGGAATGTTACCTGAGCTCCAGGGGATTGGATATTTGATTCTTTCAGATGCATCACCCTATGTGAACAGTCTCCTCATTACAAAGCGTATCTCATCCTCCACGTCTTCCTCTTATTCAATGCGACCAATTCCATTGGACCCCTCTGCAATTGGTGAGGGAGGGCTCCTATCACCCTCTGGACTTCCAACAGTCCTTATTGTCTCTATCCCTTTCGTTGAGTTATCCTCCATCCAGTCTTCCTCTTTTAGGCTCCTCAATGCTACTCCTACTTGATGTAGTTCCTATGATTGCTTTTTAATCGCATGCATGGCCCTTTCCTTCCATTTCTCCACTATCTGCACCCTCCTTTGTGCTCTCACTTCCCTGGCCCTTTGTGAATCCTCTTTGTCCATCCTTTTAATGGCCTCATGATCCCCTTCTCGGTAGCATTTCATTAGAGTCTTCCCCTAATACTAGAGGTTTATGTTTCCATGCTTAAACCTTGGAAAACAAGCAAACCTTCTTCCATTATTAAAAATTTAATCCAAAGAGGTAATTCATTCAACATCTTCCCTCTTAACCCCGCTCAATACATAACATCGGCTTTTGAAAAGGACTGGTAGCTTTCTGCTACGAACTTGAAAACCCCTCCAACGTAGTTTGCACCCATAAATATATTGCTCTTGTAAGATCTATGTCAAAACGGTAGAGTGTCGTGAGATCCGTTGGCATCCATTCGCGGTGAGACAATGTTTGTCCTCCCAGTCTACCCTTCACTTGCAATCTAAGCAACTAGTTGTACAGTTCATCTAGGCACTTATAACAAAATATCTCGTATTAATCATTTGCAGCCTCTAAGTATATAACTTCGTCTTTCACTTTCAGAATAGCTCGATTACGAAGTAGATCTTCCTGAGATACAAACCAATCCATTTGGTCATCCCACCAGTTTTGTATTTCCTTCTCAAAAATCCTTGATACCATATTCTAAACCATCCTTTTTTATTTTAGGTCCTGGAAATGGAACCATTTGTTGGCACAAAAATGACAGCATGCTTGTGACTCTGGGTTCGGGCACAAGGGGCCAACAAGGCTCTGTTGTAGGCTAGAGCAATGTCAACATTTTTAACTTACCGAAAGAGGGTAAGGAGTCTCAGCCAAGGGATGTCTCGATTGAAGTTAGATGAGGGTGGAATTAGGCACCATAGGAGTCATATCAAACAAAAAATACCAAGATATAATAGCTTAACATCTATGTTATCTGAATCACACTAACCTAATCATGCCATATCGGGAAACTGTATAACCAGATGCATTCATTAAAATTTTTAAAGAGTCAACACAGAGCTTAAGAACATAAGGTGGATCTTAAACATCTCTTCCATTAACATAATGTAAAGCAGTACATTGGGCTCAAGGCTTGATCATCAATAACATGAACAACATACCCAACATAAACAGATACAAACAGGACCATGGAGATATTTTCATTCCTCCACAACATAGGAAGACTCTAACCATCACACACCCACTTGACTAACCAAAATAAAATCTCCTTAGTTTTTTGTTCTGCTTCTTATCCTCTACCATGCGCTCGGACTGCCAGTGTTGCCTTCCTTCTGTTTAATTGCCTTCATTCTTGGTTGCCTTTGTTCTTCCCTTGCTCGATTGGCTTTTCTCCTTCCCGCCAACTTTTCGCGACTTCCAGTCATCTTCTACTTTATATTTTGCCCTTGGATATCACCTCTACAACTCCAACGGTTCTCCCCACCACTTGTCATCAAATTTTTTGTCCGCAAAATCTCAAAACAAAGTCCCAAACAGTTAGGAGAACCCCACTTTACAATTTTGGCTAAAGGAGGCTCTAACATACGGGAAAGGGAAGAAAATCAAAAGCATAGTGGATGGTGGGGGATGCCCCAAGAGGAATGCACACCCCTTGGAGCAACACACACTTGTGGAGAGAGATAGAAAAGAGGGGGTCAATGTATGGGACCCACATCGAGAGAGAAGGAATTAAATGATGAATAGGAGGAGAATGCATCATTTTGGGGATTTTGATCATTTGGTAATTAAACTCTCTTGTACGCTTGATCTGTTGAGCCAAGTCTACACGGTGTTGTTCAACACACGAGATTTCTGAGGGTAGATCTCACCTTCATCTTCAGTGGAATTTTAGTTCCACCCTAGTGGAGCTATTGCTCCACCTTGGGGCTCTTATAGGAGATTCTACAAGGGAATCCAAGCCATTCTTGGGGCAGACTAGGCACAGAAGGGCACATGCACTCGTGGGAAGAAATAACTTCAGTGTAGATCTGGTTCTGGGCTTTTAGGAGCACACTTCCTCGATGTTTTGTAGCAGATTTGCATTGGTTTGGAGGGCTGACTTGGTGGTAATTCCTCAATTTAAATTTCTCTATTTCTAGGCATGTATAGAGGTGGATAGGCTTGGCCAACATAATCCCTTGAGGAGAAAAGTTATGGTGGATGGTTTGATCAGGGACTTGAGGCTAATATTTTCTAGGAGTCATAAGGGGAATTTTGGAGGGATTTCTCAGTCTTTTGGAGGCCTCTTTGGTAGTAGATTCATAGGTGGTGTGAATAATTAGTTGGAGGAAAAACTTGCATTATTTGGGGCTTTCCCATGAATTTGGAACAAGGCCCAAACCTTTATGGGCCTTTGTGGGTTTTGTGAGGAGAGTCTACAATTAATTTTACAAAATTTTCTGAGAAATCTAGGGGGGTCAAACACTAGTTCCTTTCTAGCCAGCAACAATGAAATTTTTGGGCCAGCACTGTGGTTGAAGGAGAAGTATTTCCTTGCATCAAGGCAACACCTATTTATCACCTAGGACTTGTCTAGCTTTCTTTAGCAAGCTCAAGTGCACATCCTCCATACATATATTGCACTCTCCTTGATTTAATAATAAAATGGCTCAGCTTCGCACAAATTTTGGGAAATTTGTGGTTGTTTAATTGCATGTGTGGATTTTGTGTTGCATGTCTTGATTTTTCTTGATTATCATTGTTAATTTCCTAGTAGGAATATTACAATGGTGTTTATTTATAAGCTCAAGAGGGATAGTGAGTGTAAAGTATAAACATGCACATACACTGAAAGCTCCGGAGGGATCAACTCTAAGAGTTGTGTGACTATATGTATGTACACATATGGAGTTGAGAAAGGGTTGGGCTTTAAGGCTTTAAGGGCATGACCTTTGAATTGATTAGGCTAATGTTTGTGACAACTATAACCAAGCCACCAAGGGTGGAAAAATCCAACCCATATACCTAAATACATGTGCCACAGCGGCTAGAAATTTGGGGCCTAAAGGAGTAGGGAGGCTTCACCCTTATAAGAGTATGGCTAGGAGCCATGAACAAGGGTGCAATGGCTGGAGAGATCAAAGTCATTGAATGTCACAGAATGATAGATCCATCCATATGTCTCCAAAGAATTACAACAATGAATTCAAAGGGAGACTGAGGTGTTCCCACAGGGATTTAATCTCCGAGGAGAGGTGGTGATGGTGGGGTCCACCTGCATAGGTGTAAGGGAGTGAAACCTTGTGATTGGTTAGAGTGGAGTTTAGATGGTGGGTAGACAAGTGGAATTCCACATAACCCTAATGAATTGAAAGCCTCGCAAAAGAGAATGGACTAGGATGACGTGGCATGGTGGAGCCCAGACGTGTGGTAGTAACTAATGGCATTGGGATGCATGGAGGAGGGACCACCAGGGGTCCACATAACCCCATAAGGTATTCCTTGAATATTTCAATGAGTGACCACATAGGGTTTCACACGTATTTTTTTCCTGGGGTGACGTGGCCATGGTGGGGCCCACACCAGCTTACCTTTTTTTTATTACATATATGTTATAGGTTGGTGTTATGAACCATGGTCAGGGACAATGTGGCATCAAGTATGAGTAGGTTAGTAACTGTTACATGGAGGTGATATGACATATGACTAGGTAGCCACGCGGGTGCCACATGGGGAGCACGTGGTTGCCATGTGGCAGGTCAGATGATGTGGCACTATCTGAGATTCCAAACTTTAATCGACCATATCTTTTGATCCCGATGTCGAATTGAGACAAATTTTATATTGTTGGAAAGGTCTCGATGAGATGAACAAAACGGTATCATATAGTTTAAGTTTTGAGAATGCCGAAAAAGGTCAAAAAATTTAGACCCCATTTCCATAACTAAAACCTTGGAGGTTCAGTCAGCTTAATAATTGCATCCTTCTACCCTTAGTAGGGGGTATGTTACAGAGTGCATTGTTAAAATACTCCTTGCAACGTTGTTGGTTCAAACCTCACCTAGTCCATGTGCCTGTGTTATAGTGATAACTATCAAAATCAAATTTGTGTCTCACCAATACGAGCTTAGCTCATTGTTGATTCCTTTAGAAACACAAAAAATAAAAAAAATAAAAAATTAATGTTGTTGCATGTGCCCAAGCTAGAAAAGTACTTCTTTCTTTAAGAATAATTAGTGGCATTTAGTATCAAAATTGAGTTCAGTATTATTGATTATGCTATAAGGAATGCTCAACCACAAGAGTTTATATAGGGAACACAAGAGATGAACTTGCACATGCTTCTCACTGTAGTTTCTAGTCACATAAAAGGTCATGCTAATTTCAACAAACAAACGAAGCAAGAAGAGTTTTGACATTGTAAAGTGGGTCATCTAAGTATGAAACACGTACCAGATATGAGAAGGTAAATGTTGGTTGTGGGTTGGGATGTCAATTCGTCAGGAATTTTGGGGTTGTGTGAAATTAATTTATGGGGAGCGTCATTAAGACAACTTACAAATCTCACAGTTCTTGTGAAAGGAATTTTGCATTGCTTCACACAGACAGTCACACATGTGATCCAATGTAGATTGTGTGACACAATGGTGCAGGATACTTTATTACATCTATTCACAATGCATCATGTACATCATCAACTATTTTTATTAAAAATAAATGAGAAAATTTCGATTCATGTAAACTATTTCCAACTTTGGCTGAAAATTAAACAAAGATAGCTCTCACGCAGCTTAGTTGTGACAATGGTAGAAAATATTTGTCTACAATGTTTAATTTGTGATAAGGGCCAGAGATGAATGAAATGAACAAATCCAAAATGTACATTGTGAATGGTTAAAGCCAAACTTTCTCATGAAAAACACACAACATTTTCAACACTGGAAAAATAAATGTACACTTGCTTGACTTTAAACATGAATGCCATTTTAAATCATAAACATAATATATTTTTTAATATTCTTTTTTTTTATCTAGTCAAAATGGACGGAATTTGTCTATGGTATTTACCGTGTTATTTTCCCATGGTATCAGCCCATGGTATTTGTCTTCGGTTTTCTAGGGAAAATAATAAAATAGGGTCTTTAGAGAGTCCATCAAGCCTATAAAAGGGGATAGAAGCTAAGAATTTGGACCAATCAAGTTTATCTACCTTCTTGTGTTTTTCTTGAGAACTTGGCATGGCCAATTCCAGTTTGATCCCAGGATCGGCGATTGTGCTTTAGTGCATTTGTCTTCTCTTTCTATAAGCATTCATGCATACCATTGCAGGGGCTTGAAATTTATTGTATGAGAATGTAAATTTATAGTATGGGAATCTACCATCTTCTTCAGTGATTAATATAAATAAAGGTTTCATTTCCAGATCCCTTATGGGAATGTAAATTTATAGTATTGGAATGTACCATCTTCTTCCGTGATTAATATAAATAAAGGTTTCATTTCCAGATCCCATCCCATTGTGTTCTATGTTTTGATTGCAATTATTTTTAACTAGAACACCTAGATGTGTGTGTGTGAGATCAGTTGATTATTTCATTGTTCGAAATATTACATTGATATCAGAGTTGTGCATCTTGTCACTTCAGTAGGATTTATCCTCACCCTAGCCTGCATTCTTCCATCTTCAGTTTTACTCAATATCACCCTAGTTGGTTTATTACTTTTCACTTAATTGTTTTTGAGAGTGTCTTGCCAAATGTTCGAGAGTTTATTATTTTGCAGGGCTTTATTAAATTAGATCTGTTGTAACAGATCGGAAAATCTGCTAATTCATATTCAGGTTCAAGTTCAGAAGACAGATATAAATATTCAGCAGAGATTGATCCCTTATATGAGGGGATCTGATCTCATTACTAAGGGTTAGTCTTGGCTGCCATAGGCATCGAATCAATAAATCTTCTCCTTGTCGTTTGGTATCCTATAGATCTACTTAGCTACTCAGCTTAAAATGGCATGACCATAAGTTGTGTTCTCAATGGGAAGCACAGTATGGCAGTGATAAGGAAAAATCACATTGCCATTGTCGGAGGTCCAGTCTGGTGAAAATAAGGGCGTAAAAGAGTGGTGTATTATCATTGGTTTATGAAGTTTATTATTGCAGGTGTTTGTACTGCAGTAGGACCAATCCAAGGAGCTTCAAGACCATAAAGCCATGCTTGTCAACGCACTGATCATACGGTGAAGGGGTTTCACACTCAAGATTTCACATAGGAACTGGTGACATCTCAAATATGCACATAAACTAAGTCAACTAGTCGTTGTTATAATAAGAGAAGGCCTACAATTATGAAGAAAACCAATATGCTGCTAGGAATACTACGTTTTCCATTTCGTCGGTCCATTGCATGACCTGAATGGCCGCACAACCTTGCAATATCGGCAGAGAGGCGTATAACCACCCCCGACTTAGTATTTTCCACTGTGATTACCATCTTCACAATACATGAACAACACAAGGCATTAGCAGGGGACGTTACTTCGACCTCCCAGTCAACTCTCGATTTGTATAGGACGTCGGCTCAGTCACAGAGTCCAGACTCCAGCTGCTTTAAGAAACCAACATGTTTTCCCTTAAAGCATCCAGTTAGAAGGATCAGTATAGTTCCCGGAGTAATGCTGGACCTGCGCTTGGTAGGCTTTGCCACCTCTTTTGCAGGATAGAATATGGGATCCTTTTCATTGAATTTGGGCACCTGTGGTCGATTGGCATGTTGGGGAAAGTTACCCCTTTCTTTTCCTTGGAACTCAGACTAGAACCGAGTAGGATCTCGTGCGGTCTCTACCTCGACAGATTCACCAATCGCGACTCGCAAATCAGTTATAATCGAGAAGAAATAATCCACTGGCGTGCTGGCCAAGGAGCCACAGCGCTATCATTTCTCTTTGTATCAGGGCACGAAATTCCGGAGGTCGACCCAAATCAGGACCTCAAGGACTGCAGACCACTATCGCAGCAGGAGGTCCAGAAGCCAGTTCTGAATCCAGAGGGGTCGAATTAGATTGGAAACCCACGCCAAGAGTTGATCACGCAAAACATATTTAGTGTTATTTCGTGATTATAATTGAACAAGGCTGCATCACAATCAAGTTGGGACTATCTTCCATTAAACGCAGTACACTAAATTGCAGGAGTATTTCAGATAAAGGCCGTAAGGATAAATTGTGGGAGGCTTTGAGATAAAGGTCGTAAGGCTATTGCCGCTGCAGTTGGGAGCTTTGATTTGTTGCACCACTCAACAGCGTTTGAATTTTTCTTGGGGACCAGGGTTGGAATTTGACAGGCAAAATGTCGGTCACAAGGCATTTTGACCGTTGGAATTTGACAGGCAAAATGTCGGTCACAAGGCATTTTGACCGTATTTCACGTTTAAAAATTTTAAAAAGCGGTTTTTTGTGATGGTCTTTCAAAGTTCTAAAACTTATTTTTTACTGTTCACTTTTTTGCAAAAACGTCATTACTACCCTCTCAAACAACAGTCTTATAAAGAAGTGCAGTAATATTTGGAATTCTCTAATATTTGTTTTTATTGAAATAAATTAATTTCATGTTATTTAAAGTTGTAGGTGTATGTTATTTAAAGTTATAGGTATATATTTGATAGCAGTAATATATTATATTGAGTGATTAATAATTAAGTACTGTAATATTTGGAATTTATATTATAATATTTGTTTTTATTTAAATAAATTGAATTTATGTTGTTTATATTTAAATAAATTAAGTTTATTGGGTTTATTAAAATTGAACTTTATCTAGATTTCGTGATATTATGATGGTGGAGAGGATGCGCATTGTGGAGGATAGCTTTTGGTCAACTCCAAAGTTTTTAAGATGGAAATTTTTTTTTGAAGTTTTTTGTTTATTTGGTGAAAGAAATCTATTTGTTTTTACTGAAATTGTAACATTTAAATTATCAAATAGAAATCCAAATTGAGAAATTAAAATAGGA
>APFE030756252.1:0-10798 GCA_000404065.3 Pinus taeda
TTAATCTTATATTCACTTTATCAACACATTCGTAGAATTTTGTGCATCATATAAACAATAGAAATGCAATTTATATTTGATACATTCAATAGACAAAATAGGAAAAAGATACACATAAATGATGTAAAACTTATCTTTATTACTTATCCAAAGGTTATAGACTCGACTCGCCCTATGCACTCAGCTGCGGACTACTAGGCCTCTGCACACCCAGCTGCAGCTCCTACTCTACGACCCAAAGACTCGACTCGACACTTAGATAAGACTCACTTCTTCATCCTTCATTCATAGCTATCATCCACTTATTTACAACTTAGAGCCTCTCTCTATTTATACAATCCCATGGTCCGTGGACCATGGGTAGATTTATAAAGCCAAAATTGCATTACAAAAATGAGGTCGGACAACCCTATGACTCATTTATAATCTTCACGCTCCGCGCCCACAAAACACGGAGTATTTACATCGAATTTGGTCAAAATCTAGGCTTTAAAACCCAAAAATTGCCTTGGGGGATCTCACACCCAACAAGCCCCCAACACAAACATTTTAACTCACCCTAGAGTTACTCGGTCGATGCAGAGATCTTTGCATAGAGACCTCCCAACTCTATTCGAACTGCTACAAGATGAGCAGCTGCCTGCTATATCTTATGCATGCATTGTTCAGAGACCACTGAATTGCTACCTTGTATCTTCTCTTGCATTTCCTGCATCTGTTTATAGTCTCACGCCTCCTTTCAGCTACCTGGAGTGTTAAGACCGTGCTTCGGTGGGCTAGTCAGATGGGAAGAGTTTTCCATTTAACTCCACTACCAATTACTTTTCCTGAAAGGTGTCTACCATTTGACTTCACCTACCACATACCATCCCTATGCGAGGTTTCCTTAATAACATACAGTCCAATCCAAGGCATCAAGCTGATCAAATCTCAGTGGTAGTCCCCAAATTTGTCAACATAATCGTACGCATCCTGTTTTATCACCACAGTTTTCTTATCAAGAAATTCCTTCTTTATTCCTTCCTCAAGCTTCTTGACTTCTTCTTCCACCATGAAAATTTTCTCCCTCAACTGAACTCTTTCATTCATGAGTGCTTGGAGCCTAAGATCACCCCGTTGAATCTCCTCATCAGGTCCCAAGTGTTCTTCTTCGATTTCTTCCAACTATACAATCCCTTCTTCCAAGGCTCTGCGATCCATCATATCCACGGGTGCTGCTATGTGCAGAGTAGGCATGATATACTCCATCGGCATTACAACATTCACTCCATAGGTTAGCCTAAAAGGCATCTGTCTCATAAGTTTCTTGCACGTTGTCCTATAATCCCATAAAATTGCTGGTACGCAGAGATCTCAATCACTTCATTGCGCACTACAGACCTTGTTTAGTTCTTCACACACTTCGTTAAATGCTTCCACATTGATAACCTTCTGTGTACTCATTCTCTCCACAGTCTGTCGTTCCAACTTGAGGAACCATTTGCCCATTTTCCCCCCCAACACATGCTCATTGACTGTATTTCCCAATGCACAGTTAATGTGTACTCGCGCAAGTTGTTTACCATATTTCGGCACCCACTTGGACAGATGTGAGCGCATACCATCTCATCCATTGTATTTATCTACCAATCGCACTATAGGTTTCCCAAATTGTGTTTGCATCATCCTCCTACACGCATACCAGTATTGAAATATTCCTTTGTGCATATCCCACCATCTCACAAGCGTAGCACACAATAATCAATTCAAGGCCTGGAAACGTTGCTTTTCTAGCACCTCCCTTTCGAATTTGTCCAAGAAGGCATCTATGTCACCTAAACCATCATACATAGCCAGATCCCTCACTTTTATTAATACGCAGTGCAGCTATCTTTTCATCATATTACGGTTCAGCATGGTTACCTCGTGTAACCGGTTCTACCATCGTTCTATATCCTCATCTGAATCTGACATATAGGAACTTTCGTGCTCTCATGAGATTTGTCTATCTGTGGTGGGATTTACCCAATCTTGGTCTTACGTGGTTATTTTGTAGATGCATTCCAAATCTTCATCGCTTTCATAGTCGCGCACCGGTTCTATGTAGCACAATCCCTCAGCAAGGTCTAAGGGTATAACTACGCACAGAGACTTCTTCTCAAAAATCATCTTGCACTTCTTCAAATTAATCACCTCGTTCATGTCAGTGGCCCAATCAATTCCTAAGACTATGGGGTAGGGATTGTTGTCATCAACAATATCTATCACTTCAAAGTCTACTAGCATGTACGCTCCCTCAATATCCATGGTAATTACCTGTAATCGTCC
This sequence comes from Pinus taeda, assembly GCA_000404065.3. Taxonomy (NCBI): domain Eukaryota; kingdom Viridiplantae; phylum Streptophyta; class Pinopsida; order Pinales; family Pinaceae; genus Pinus; species Pinus taeda. The sequence continues at coordinate 2,308 of APFE030756252.1, forward strand.
CATGGGTATTATCTTCTGTTGGTTCGCCATTCAGAGTTGAATAGGAGACCATCGCAGTGTAGGCCTCCCCATGCACTCCCATGTCTACATCAACACAAAATTCGCATCCGATCCTAAATCCAAAATTACTTGGTTCATCTCATATTCTTTGATCTATGTAGTTAGCCTCATTTCTCTCCCTGTCCTAATCTTATGCTTTCCAATCTTTTGGACTATGCGTGATTCTCCTGGCATGGTCCCAGCGCATTCATTAATGAGTTCCTGCAATACTTTTACATCCTTATTATCGCGCAGTAGCTTCATGCATGTTTCCAGGAATGTCGTAAGCATAGATGGGTCCATTTCTGGCTCTGGTCTATCTTTTCTTTCTCAAGAGGAGGCATCATTGAAGCTCTTCTTAGCTTCCATTAAGGTTTCCTTGGTGCACTCCAAATCAAACTCTATTTCGGAGCATAATTTTCACATTTGGATCTTTCTCACATGGCTTAGACCTCATCATCTATAGGTTTTGAGTTGGGGGAGGTGGTAGCGGTCCCTTGTCACATATCCTAGCTATCAGCGTAGGACAATATTCTGTATCATGATCAAACAAGGTAAAATACTAATATAGATTTAAAAAGGAACACAACAAATTACAGGGATAACCATAAATACATAGATGTAGTGGAAATAATACTTCATTTCATTACTGTAAAATACTAAAATATGCTTACAAACAGAAATGGAAATAAACCAACTAAGGCGATGGTAGCTTATCTCTGAGAAGAGATGTGGTGGCTACATGCCTCTAAACTATCTTATAATGAGGCTCAAAGGCCTATTTATTGTTGATAAACAATGGAAAACCCTAAACATCCAAAAACATAACCCTAGAAGATGAAATGCCAAACTGTGGGCCCTATTTGGGTAAATTGGTACATCAACTTCCCGGGGTCGTAACTTTGGCACTCACACTATCTTGTTAGAAAGATCTATCTGAGGACGACAACTTTGGGAAGAGAAACATTGGTTTATGACCCATGTTGCTCCAGGTTTTCCCAAAAACCATCCTTTAGGGCTTCAAAATGGCTCTGAAGTTTAGAACCCAAAAAACTGCCAAAACTAGTAAAGTGTGCTACAAATAAGGAAACTAAAAAATGAAAGAGATAGTTGCAAGAGTCCAAGTGGGATAGGTGGGTGGCCACCCATGTTCACCTGGATCATTCCTCCCCCATTAAGAAGCAATGGTCCCCATTGCATTGAGTTCCTCCATGAGATGAGGAAACTTTTCCTGAACTTGGTCCCTGGTGAGCTATTCTGCAACCTTTGATGTGGCCAGTAATGGTGAGAAGCATGGTCGAGGGAGGTCCACATTGAACACTCAGTGCAAGCAAAGGAATGGGGGAATTTTGTGCTCCAAATAATTTTTTCCCATAGCCTTGGTACTCGTGTAAGTACCATATTGAAGTGGTCTGAGCTTCTGATGGGCTCTTGTAAGGCATTCTTTCTGCAGATACAACCAGACTTTGTTTCCCACTTGAAATTTGTGTCATACCTGATGATGATCATACCACTGCTTGTACTTGGAAATTTCCAGAATGGAGCAGTGATATATCATCCCATTGGGTAGAGGTGCTTTGGGAGTCAGATCGAATGAATGCTTGACCTAATAGTGCAATGTGCCCTTGTGAGTGAGGAGAAGATGTCATTGTCTTCTTTCGTGACCGTATCCACTTACTTCTGCTGCATGGAGGAACCCTTCCCAGGAGCCATGGATGTGGCTACAATCTTCCCCTTACTTTGAGGGCGAACCAGATAGAAAATAAATTTCCTAGTCTGGGAGATGATCTTACTACCTTTCTTAGCCAAGATCAAAGAAGTGGCAATAGGTGGGGCTACCTTCGGTGTCTTGTATAATGAATTACACAAGAAAATAATAATAGAGTGAGGCCTCAAATCATACACAACATGTCGCCTGCACAAGTATGGTTGGCCTAATAATACATCACAAACATCCAGAGGTGCAACATCACACAATACCTTGTCTGCAAAGGGCTTGATTTTGTAGGGAAGGTGACACTGCTAGTGAACTCAGAGATTTCGCCCTTGCTGAAGCCACCCGATGTTATATGGTTGTAGGTGTGGTATGGTTGGTAATCCTAGCCACTTCACGACCTTTACTGAAATGAGGTTCTTTTGGTTGCCACTATCGACAATGAATTGTAGCGGCAAACCCTTCACCGACATCTGTGAGTGGAAAATATGCTCCCCCTCCTTTGGATCTTTGGGCTCATTATTTTGGATCTTGGCATTAGCAACAGTGGCACTGGGCTCCAAATCAATGATCTGCTTCCCTTTCCCGTTCCCCTTTTTAGGTTCTGACTCAGGTTTGAAACGTGCATCTAATTCTAAAGCCTTCAACTCAGCCACCAGCGACTACTTGGTACGACACTCACTTGTGTTGTGAGTGGGGCTCTTGTGGAACTCACAACACTTTCCTATGTCCTTCTTCAAATTCATGGTTTTGTTCATTTCCTGTGGCTTTGATGAGTTGTCTTGAGTCACCCCATCTTGGCTTTGTCCTTTGGTCTTCGAATTTGCAGATCCAAAGTCTCACTTCTTTTATTTAAACTTCTGCTTGATTTTGACAGTGTATCGGTACGTCATGCTGAGCAAGGATATGTTCAAGAACTCCATCTCTTCCTAGATGTATCTATGTAGGCAACTATGGTATTTGAGTACCAAATGTAGGTTAGAATCCTTGATACCCAACTATGTGGGAAAGGTATAAAAAAAAATTGTGAACTCTGGCACATCTTGGTCCCTTCCCTGTCACGGCATGGTCCACTTTATGTATTTGTCCTCATAGACTTTGATAAGGTAATACTGCTCCTTAATCGCATCCCGGAATGAATTCCAAGTGGGTGTGGCTAAAAATAGTGAACCCACACTTTCATCCTTCTGCTCGCTTCTTTGAAAAGAGAGAAAATATCTTTTCCCGACTGGAAAAATCATGAACAAAAAAATACCCTTCTAGAAGATTTAACCATTTATCTACAACATCTATGTCTCTCTAACCCTTGAATATGGGGATCTCAAAATTAACTTGTACCTTAAAGGGTGTGGCATTTCCAAAGTAGCTATTGGAAGCTTATCTGTCACCTCTAGGTAACCGCTGAAGGATCTAGGCAAAGCTATCCATCATCGCATTTCTCCATCACTCGAGGGCTTCTTCGATCAAGATTTTGATAGGATCTCCTACCCCCTCATATTTCTTTTCATTCGCCATGGGAGGTCGTCAGTATTTGTGAGGCTAGTCTTGGAAAGGTTCGACTAGTTCAAGCCCTAACTCCTTATATCCCGACCTCGTTGGGGACATGCAAAGAAAAAGAGAGAAAGAGCAGTCTACTCTGATACCACTCATCCAGATTTAAAAAAGAAAACAACAAATTATAGAGATAACCATAAATATAGAGATGCAGTGGAAATAATACTTCATTTCATTACTGTAAAATACTGAAATGTGCTTACAAACAGAAATGGAAATAAACCAGCTAGGGTGATGGTAGCTTATCTCTGAGAAGAGATGTGGTGGCTACATGCCTTTGAACTATCTTACGATGTCGCTCAAAGTACTATTTATAGTTGAGAAACAATGGAAACCCCTAAACATCCAAAAACCTAACCCTAGAATATGAAACACCAAACTGTGGGCCCCATTTGGGTAAATTGGTATATCAACTTCCCGGAGTCGTAACTTTGGCATATGATCTTCGTTTGACATGCACAATATCTTGATAGAAAGATATATTTGAGGAATACAACTTTGGGAAGAGAAACTTAGGGCCTAAGACCCATGTTGCTCCCGATTTGCCCAAAAAAAATCATTTAGGGCCTCAAAATGGCTCTGGAAGTTCAGGACCCGAAAACTACCAAAAATAGTAAATTGTGCTACAAATAAGGAAACTAAAAAACTAAAAGAGAGAGTTGTGGGGGTCCAAGTGGGATAGGTGGGTTTCCACCAACATCCAACTAGATCAAATACAAACATGATGGATGCGTTGGATTCGTACAATCACAGGCATAATGTCCTGACCTTTGCAATTGTAGCATATCAGTTGTCTACGACCTCTTCCAGGTCCTCCTCCACCTCGGCCTCATCCGCGCCGCGTAAATCCGGTTCATGCCATTCTTATGTTTTGGTCTATGGGCTACATTTCAGCCTGAACTCTATAGGTGGGAATTCTATCCATCATCAACTCATAGCTTCTACAAGTGTGCTCATCGTGTCCAACCGATCTACAAAAATTATAGAACAACTATTACAAATTCTACGTGTACTTTTGTAACAAATGGTAGTTTTCTGTAGCACGCTTTCCTCATATTTGACAAATTGTACACCACAAAGTAGGTGCCACACTAGGTTTATTAGCTTTCGGCCTTAACGGCATCAATCCTCCTCTCGCAACGTAATTTGCCAACACAGGGTAGTGGTCCTTATCATGACCCTCACCCTTGCATTTTACACACCACACCTTTTCACACACTTATGGTTGAGCTGTCTTTTCCTGTTTCAGACTCTGCATCTCAAGGCATAAGTTTTTCAATTGCACATGGATATGCTGAAATCCAAACTTAGGATCTTACATTGGGGTTTCATGTAGCCTCATCGCGATCTCGAAGGCCTCTGCCTAAGTTGTTAACCTCTGTTGCGACAGTGCGTTCCTCAAATGCATCGTTAGCGATGCTACAAACCATTCACGGTGCTATCCATCCGTCAAAGTCATATTAGCTTCACGAATCATACACTTCAGTATTTGATCAAGTTCCCAAGGAGTCTCACCTGGTAGAATTGTGATCTCTTTAAATCCAGTGATCAGCTGTGCTTCTGACTTTGGCGTGCTAAATTCTCTATTTAGCACAAATTTCTTATCTGTGATTCCCGCATTCTGATTGTCATTAGAATGTTTAATATACCAGGTCAGCGCGTGTTCCTGTAGAGCGCTGACCAACGTTGGTTTCTTTATATTATCATCTGTAACTCTCTACGGCTCCCATATGGCTCTTCTCACAAACCAAAACTGGTCTGGATCTTCGTTTCCTACTCCCTTGAACACAGGCAACTTTATCACGCTTACCATATTGACTAGCAGTGGTGGCAGAGTTCGTACGGGCAAGGATGGAGGTGAAGGCGGTGGAACTGGTGGTGGTGTGGGTGGGGGTGGTGTGCATGGAATTCTTTTCCTTATCAACTGGATCGCACTTTATGGCGAGACCTTCGTGATCTCTTCCTCATCCCCTCGTGGAGGCGAAATCAAAGGGCTATTCTATGGTCCCTTACTTCCTTCATTTCTGTAGATTTTTCTACTTTGCGTAGCTCTGGAAATCAAGGTAATTGCATAACCCTATTTTCACACAATAGCATTTTAATCCAAGAATTCAGAGAATTTACATACCTACCTCACGGTCCTTTGAGAAAGCATTTCTCTGGCTCGCAATAGTTGACTGGAGTATCTACCATGAACTCATTAATGAATCCTCTTATAATCTAATCGAGCCAGTGATCAACAATGTGAACTATCTTATCCTATGATGCTTCCAATCTACGCACAACCTCTAGGGTCCACACAATAGGATTGTGGAGTTTCCACCTTCCTTGGCTATTTGCTAGCTTCACAATCCACTTATACAGCTCAGTAGGGAAAGATGCGAAAAATATTTCATGGATCTCTGTATACAAGTAGCAGTCTAACCACTCTTCTTTTGTCAGTTTTGGATTCCTGTTTTCTTGCGCCGCAAACTCATGAATTTTTCTTTCCAATCAACCTTTAGTTTCCTTCTTAGTTGGATTCCAATGATATGACATTAGACATCTCTATGCAGATTTCGGTCCCAACAACGTAACCATTTGTTGGATTGATGGGGAACTGACCCAGGTTCGGAGTTAATTAGCCAAAAAAATCCCTGTACTATTGGCCCTTTTGACAACAACTCATGGATCACAGACTGAGGTCTCACTCGAAGTAGTGTGGGGGGATGCTGAAACCAAATTTCCGCAGCCTTGAGATGTCTGAGGGGTTGGTTTAGTCCAAATGTGAATACCTTTGCATAGGTCACTTCGCGCACTATCATAACCCGTGAGGCCTTCATGATCTATTATAATTGCCTCCGTGCAACCCTAATCAAGGGTTGAGGTGATTTAGCACTGTCTGAGTAGGAATTTGCGCTACTTCCCCAAGTTATACTGCCGATCTTACTTATCTTCTTATAACAGTTAGTTATTTTCACATAAACAGATACTTAATCTTATATTAACTTTATCGACACATTCATATAAGTTCATGCATCATATAAACAATAGAAATTCAATTCATATCCAATACATTCAATGCACAAAATAGGAAAAAGATACATAGAAATGATGTAAAACTTATCTTTATTACTTCTCTAAAGGTTACAGATTCGACTCGCCCTACACAATTAGCTGCAAGGGTCCGCACACTTAGCTGCGAACTACTAGGCCTCTACGCACTCAACTGCAGAGCCTTATCCTACTCTACGACCCAAATACTCGACTTGACACTTAGATAAGACTCACTTCTTCATCCTTCATTCATGACTATAATCCACTTATTTACAACTTAGAGCCTCACTCTATTTATACAAACCCATGGTCCGCTAACCATGGGTAGATTTCTAAAGCTGACATTGCATTACAAAAATGAGGGCAAACAACCCTATGACTCATTTACAATCTTCGTGCTCTGTGTCCACAAAACGTGGAGTCTTTACATTGGATTTGGTAAAAATCTAGGCTTTAAACCCAAAAACTTGCCTTGGGGGATCCCACACCCAATAGTGGTCCAATAATAGCCTACTTGTAACACTTTGAATGTTGTCCTCCTTGCTGCAAAGTGACCTCCACAAGGCCCATCATGACAGGTAGAAGGATGTCAAAAACATCCTCTTCCCTTACACACCTTCTCAAGATTTTATCTAGGCCATGTTTGAAAAGATTACCCCTAATCCAGGTGAAGGGGGCACTATTCCTAACTATCTTGCTCTTTTCTTTGGAGGGAAAGTTTGGTGGGAACTGTGCCTATACCAAATAGTTTGTTATATCAGCAAACCATGGGGAGAGCACTGAAATAGCAAACAAGTGCTCATCTGGTAACTGGTCAACCACCATCCCTTCTTCACCTGCATGTAGATTCACCCTAGATAAAAAGTCTACAACAACATTTTCCTTACTAGGCTTATCAATAATGGCTAGATCAAACTGTTGTAATAAAAGCAACCATCTTATAATTCGAGCATTCACATCTAGTTTGTTCATTAAATACTTGATTGCAACATGGTCAGTATGCACAAATGATTGATAACATGTAATGTAATCCCTAAATTTGTTTAATGAATGCACGACAACCAAGAGTTCCTTTTCAGTCATAGTATAATTCAGCTCAACCTTTAACAAGTTCTTACTGATAAAATAGATTGCATAGGGTAGTTTTTGCTCTACCTGGCCTAAGGCTACTCCTATGGCTTTGTGTGAGGCATCAACATGAATATGAAAGGGGAGGGCCTAGTTTGGGCCTCAGAGAATTGGTGTAGTGGTTAAGTTACCCTTTAGAATGTCTAAGGCCTCCTGATAGCTTTTTGACCATATAAACTCAGAATCTTTGTCCAACAACCCAAATACAGGAGAGGCCAACTTGTTGAAGCCCTTTATGAACCTTCGATAGTATCCAGCTAACCCCAAGAAACTCTTGACATCTCTCTCCTTTTATGGGGGTGGGACCCTTTGGATGATGGCTATTTTGTTTGGGCCCACCTACAGTCCTTGCTGAGATATTGAATGACCTAGCACAATCCCTTAAGTCATTAAGAATTCACATTTTTCAGGACTGAGAGACAAGTTCATTTCAATACACTTGTTCATTACTTTGTCGAGGTTAGTCAGGGCTTCTTGAAAATCATAGCCATAAGGTGTAAAGTCATCCATATAAATTTCCACCGCATCATGTACTAATTTGATGAAAATACTCAAGAATTATCTCTGGAAAGTGGCAGGAGCATTACATAGGCCAAAAGAAAGGACCTTATAGGCAAAAGTACCCAAGGACAGGTGAATGTGATCTTATCCTAGTCTTCTGGGCATATTTGGATTTGGTTGTACCCACTGAATCGATCTAGGAAAGAAAAAACGTTTTCCCTGCTAGGCTATCTAGCACTTGGTTAATTAAGGGTAGGGGAAAATGATCCTTCTTTGTGGCTTTTTTCAACTCCCTGTAGTCGACAAAAATCCTCCACTTACCATTTTTCTTGGGAACTAACACTAAAAGGGAGACCCACCCACTGTCGGAGATAGGGTAAATGAATCCTGCATCAAGTAGTTTTTGCAGTTCTTCTTTGACTCTATATTTAAGATTTGGATTCATCCTCCTTTATGGTTTCCAAACTGGCTTGCAACCTTCTTTGATGTATATGTGGTGAGTACACACTAAGGGGTGTA
>APFE030756260.1:2886-15795 GCA_000404065.3 Pinus taeda
GGGGGGGGGGAGAGCTTTGTTTTCTTTTAGTCACGGATGCTTTGGATTGCGTGCTTGCTTGAGAAAGATTTTTTTCTCCCTACAAAACAAAAACACAAAACCCAACACGGACATGCAAAAAAAAAACAACCCTTACGGCTTAAAATTAGCTTTACCTGGAAACTAAATATTTTCCTCAATGTTTCTGATTTTCCGAGATCACACTAAGGTGCAGGGAAAAGAGCATACGCATGAGAAAAATTCTTCCTTTCTGTTTCTGATTTGCCTAGATCGCATAGAGTCGCAGGGAAAAGAGCATACGCAGAAATGAAAGGTATAGATTCGGTAAAAAAATAGCTAAATAAACCGAAACCGAAATAAACAGAGAGAAAATAACAGTAAGTTGCAAATAAACACTATATACCTCCAGATCTAAAAAATGACGCAGCTAGGGCTACCAGAAACCTTTTTGCGTGAAACGAAAGGGGTTCCACACTGGAACAGACGCTCCCAACACAACAGAGCAGTCCTCTCGGCTTGAAAGCAATCAGAAACAACAGATCTAGGAGATGGCAGTCACATGCAATTCTACCGGCTTCAGATTTGGATCAACAACAGACGCGGCCCTCAAATAGCTCTGATACTATGTAGGAATTTATAGGGTAAGTTCCTCAGACAGAACACCAAAAGGACACCGCTCATAAATAGATCACAAATCAATACACCAGTATTTTGACGTGGTTAAAACCCTCAGAGAGGGAAAACAGTCCACGGCCTGCGCCAACGTGGCTACTACAGGCAATTTATTAATAAAAGAATGAAAATTTACATAAGCTTCTCTCATGCACGGTGAACCTACAAATGACCCTCCATGCGCTTTAAATAGAATTCATGGACCAGTCGGGTATCAAGCCATGGATCAAGTGTCGGTAATACCGAGGAGAGAATGAACCGTCGGATCACTACATATCGTGACCGTCGGATTGTAAGTTACAAATGTACATAGTAAAGAAACACACTTTACCTAACTCTATACTAGACCAAGTTATACTTAACTATTCCTACGTGTCATAATATCCTAACACTTGGCACCTACAAGGAGACTGCCATCCCCAAGCTGGAGCTGATGTTAGGGTCCTATAATTATAGGAAATCTGATGATTCCGATATTATTTGTGGCTCTCATGATGAAGCTTTTGGCTTGCTGACTTGCACCACTTCCTCTCCATTTTTCGTCATCCTTAGATTCTTGCTTTATCACCCACTTTCCTCATTAATTCATTTAAATATCACCCCAACATAAGCCAAATACCTGCTTTTCAAATCATTAAGAATAGGTTTGTGTAACAAAGAAGTTATATATTGCAAAGGATGCCAAGTTTCGATCCAATAGTCGATCCAGGTTGAAATGCACTCGATGCCTGTCATAGATGCCGCCCCTCCCATCCTTGTCTCCCTATTCTTTCCGTCCTTTTCAACCATTTCGTCCCATCTCTTGACAAACTTTTCAACCGCGATCCCAATCTAATTGACCAAACTAGCCAGCAATAATCGCGTATATAACCCCAATCGTTATCTCTCAGAAATCAGTGTGTTACGCGCGATCTCCGCCTGTCTCATGCCCACGAGGAGGTTTTAGCTTTATTGTGCTGCCTCCCGCTCCCCTGTAACATATCTACCGTGCATCCCAACTTCTGTACGGCTTAAAGCCTTGGATTTTATTGAAATTTCCATAAAAAATAAGCCTGAAAGCTTAGCTCCCGCTCCATCTCCATGTGACCTACATTCACAATACCTAAGTGTAGCACACCTAACACCAAGCACAAGTGGGCAGCCTTGGGCTTATTTTGTCAAAAAACAATGTAAATAGGGGCTTATATAAACCATCATGAAGAATGTTCCCTTGTGAATGTGGGATAAATCCCATAAAGTATATATATATATATATATATATATATTATATATATATATTATAGAGAGAGAGAGAGAGAGAGAGAGAGAGAGAGAGAGAGAGAGAGAGAGAATCCCTCTTTTTACCCCTTACTTCATAAAACCCTATTAATATAAAGTTTTGGAATTTATATTAATTTCTCCCTACAAGCCTATACTACCTCTCCCCTTGGAAAGTCAACCAATGGCCCACCCAGCACTAAGAATTAAACCCCCTTCATTTTTATTTGCCTCTAGATTTGTAAAAATAAATGAATGGTTAAAATTCCATATGGTGGGCTCAGCTCATCACTCACAAAGCACGCGAGATTAGTGGTTTTCCCAGCCCACCTTTTTGCTTTGGTTTTGAATCCTATAAATGTTACGAGGGTATAGGGTGGATTAAGTTTAAGTGAAATACAGAGATATGAGAATGCAGTAATATTCTACGAGTGAAACCATACTTGAGGTAAAATTATATAGCTACAGGCAATATGCGACTAAGGTTGTGGAATGAGATTCAAAGGTAAAATGGTTTTACACCGACACATGAAATAAAATTCACATGCCATGAATTTATTAGAGAAAATAAAAAGGAAAATTTCACATGAAATTAATGTACAGGAGAGAAAAGATAACATTAAAAACCATACTTGAGGTAAAATTATATAGCTACAGGCAATATGAGACTAAGGTTGTGGAATGAGATTCAAAGGTAAAATGGTGATTAAGTTTAAGTGAAATACAGAGATATGAGAACGCAGTAATATTCTACGAGTGAAACCATACTTGAGGTAAAATTATATAGCTACAGGCAATATGAGACTAAGGTTGTGGAATGAGATTCAAAGGTAAAATGGTTTTACACCGACACATGAAATAAAATTCACATGCCATGAATTTATTAGAGAAAATAAAAAGGAAAATTTCACATGAAATTAATGTACAGGAGAGAAAAGATAACATTAAAAACCATACTTGAGGTAAAATTATATAGCTACAGGCAATATGAGACTAAGGTTGTGGAATGAGATTCAAAAGTAAAATGGTTTTACAGCGACACATGAAATAAAATTCACATGCCATGAATTTATTAGAGAAAATAAAAGGGAAAATTTCACATGAAATTAATGTATAGAGAAAATAAAAGGGAAAATTTCACATGAAATTAATGTATAGGAGAGAAAAGATAACATTAATGTAAATGCATTTCAAGTGAAATCAATTTACAGGTGTAAAATCATGTTGTAGGTGAAAGTAAAAAGAGTAAAGTGGGAATACTCTTCCAACCATACAAATCAACACATGGTTTTGCAAAACCATCCAGGGATTCTACAAGGGTAAAAGGAATTTACATATAGATAAAATGAATTTACAGAGGAAGGAGTAATAGGAACAAAAGTACACATGGTTTTGTGAATTCATGGAAAGAGAAAACAAAACCATAGATTGGAAATAACACATGGTTTTGTAGAAATTTAATTATAAATTTGATTTAAAATATTTTGGAAATATTATTCAAATATATATTATTATATATTTTCCAAAATAATTTGTGAGGGAAGTCTCAGATTATCAAGTCAGGATTAGCAAGCAGTTGAGTGAATTACTAAGAAAAAGAGAGGTACATCTGCATCTGCTAGTTCATCTGCTAGCACAGCCAAAAAATCAGGTCCACATCCTACCTGCTCCCACTTCCACAACAACAACAATTGCACAACACATTCCACTAGAATTATCAATCTGCAGCAGTTAGAACTTTTCGTTCATCTATAGTCTAAAAATGTCCTATATGTTAGAGACAACATTTATTGTAAACAATTTGTAAATTTTGTATAAATGCTTCTACTTTTGAAGTGTTAGAGGGGGATTGTTTGAGATTAGAAATATTAGTGAGTTGTTGAAGCATCGTAAGTTTTTTTTAAGCACTGGAGCATCAATACTAAGTAGACCATTCATAGGATTCTTGTGGCTTAAATACTGGTGATGTTTTTATTAGGTTAAAGTGTTTCACTTTCGTCTCTTCACTGTAATCATCCAAACTCCAATTGCACAATAGAAAATGTGATGAATAATATTTACTTTTGAGTACCTTATTCTGGGTGCTTTTGCAACTTGTATGTTTTCTACTGAAGGCCACACTAACGAATTCTTGACTGCTCTTTAGTTCTGCCCTACTGAATAATGCCACACTAAAGAATTCTTAATTGATCGTTAGTTCTTCTGAAGGTTTTCATTTTTGTGCCATCATCAACTTGTTATTTTGAAAGATCTATTAAATATTCCTAACTTACCCTGAGTTTACTTTGTGAAAAATTGATGCAACCATCTAGTTTACCTTTTGACTCCATTGCCCAATAGATGCTACTTAAATTGAATAAAATCAGTCTTCCAACACCCAAATCAAAACCCAAAACCCAAGTAGAACCATAACTAGTCTAAGATTTTCAAGCAACAAAGGTAAACTTTACAGAGAGAACCCTCTATGGGATTAGAAGGGCTAGATTCCCATCCTGAAGTTGGTTTGATGTTACATTCTTATGATTTGTCCTACAACCTTCAAATTACAGGGTGATAACAGTCCCTTTACTAAAGAAGCATGGAGATCTGTTTTTTTTTTTCTTTCTTTTCAGATTCAAGAGGTATGGGGAATTAATCAATTTGTTGTATGTTTTCAAAACTGGATTAAGGTGATGACTGATTGGAAAGAAATTATATGCTTCATCAGTTGGGGATTTTGGAGGTGTCAAAATTTAATTATCTTTGAAGGTCACCAACTATTTATTGGCAAGGTTTTCCAGCAGGTATTGCAGGATATGGGGGAGATTGATAAAGAAAAGAGTAATATGGTTCTGATAATAACTCATCCTCTATTATTGGAGAGTCATAAAACAGTTGGTTTTTTTTTTATGGTGCAGCTCAGGAAGGAGGATTTAGATGTGGTGTTGATGTTGTTCTAAAAATTCCAGTGTTGGGAATTTATAGCTTAAAATTGAACTGTGGGCAGGGGACCAATACTCAACATGAGCTTTTGGCTTTATGGTGTATTTTTTCTTTGCTCATTTCAAGTAGATCTCTAGTTTATAGTTGGTGGGAGACTCGAAAATTATAGTGGATTGGTTCTTTTTTAAGAATAATATGAAACTGATCTCTTTACAACCATGGATGGATTGTATTTGTTGGGAACGAGATCCCCCAAGGACAATTTTGGGGCTAAAATCCCATGTTTTCGGTCAAATTTTGTAATAAAGTTGTAAAGTCTCCGCAATTTGTGGTCGCGGAGTGCAAAGGTGTTATGATTCATAAAGGGTTGTCTACCCTTATTTTGTAAAGTGTAAAGTCGGCTGTAGATATCTACCCATGGTCTGTGGACCATGGGATTGTTTAAAAGGAGCTAAGTAAGCTCAAAGTGGTCATAGGGTTTTGGTAGTAGAAGACAAGACTTGGAGTCTTGGTAGAGAAGTCTAATTTTTGGGTCTGAGCATAGGTAGAGGCTCTGCAACTAAGTGCACAGAGGCCTAGGGTGGAAGTTTGCAGTTGAGTGTGCAGACCCCTGCAGCTATGTGTGTAGGGCAGATAGAGTTTGTAATCATCTGAAGGTATTAATAAAGAGAAGCATTCTATAAATTCTGTGTCTTTGTTTCCTGTTAATGCATCTAGTTATATTGTGTTTCGGGTTTAATTTATAATTTTTATGTAATTCGTGAATATATGTGATTATATTAGATAAATGAACACAAGTAAGAATATTAGATTACGCGGCACTAACTGTGATTGTTTAGTAAGATAAGTAAAACACTTAAGATAAATTGGAAACCTGTTCAATACATTGTCACATCAACGCGAAAGTACCTGAACTGCAAGTTAGGGCTACGTGAAGGTTAATCATACTCCTTCGCGGAGGTACTAAAGGTCAGAATAAAGGGTTAGACTGACAGAGCCCTAGAGCTTAACGACATGCACGAAAGTAGGAACAGAGGGAATAAACTGACATCACGACCATCTTAGCGTGCAAAAACTTGGTTCCAGCATCCCCCCATACTACTTCGGGTGAGACTTCGATCCGGGCTTTGCGGGCTGATGCCGAAAGGGCCAATAGTGTAGGGATTTGTTTGGCTAAATAACATTGAACCTGGGTCAGGCCCCACGCAGCGAAAAAATGGTTCCGTCGCTGGGACCATAATCTTCATAAGAGATGTGTGATGTTGTATCACTGGAATCCAACTAAGAAAGAGATCAGAGACTGGTTGGATAGTAAGATCCACAAATTCACAGTGCAGGAGAACAGAAATCTGTGACTAACAAAAGAATAGTGGCTGGACAGGTACTTGTATATAGAGATTCATGAGATATTTTTCTGTTTCTTTCCGGTTGAGTTATACGAGTGGATCACGAAGCTAGCAGATAGCCAAGGAAGGTGGAGACTTGACGGTCCTATTGTCTGGACCCTTGAGTTAGTACATATACTGGAAGTCTCTGAGGATAATATCACCTGCACTGTCGATCATTGGCTCAATAGCATCATAAGAGGATTTGTGACTGAATTTTTGGTCAATACCTCAGTTAGCTACAACGAGGTAGAGTGACAATTTTTCAAAGGTCCGCTAGGTATGTACTTGAAGTCTTTGAATAATTGGATTAAGATGTTATTATGCAAAAAATAGGTTATGCAACTACCTTGATGTTCAAAGCTACGTGAAGCAGAAAGACTTATAGGAATGAAGGAATAAAGGGTCCTGATTATAGTCCATTTATTTCACCTCCACTAGGTGGCAAAGAGGGAGTAGCACAGGCTTCTTTGCGAAGTGAAATCTAGTTAATAAGGCAAGGATTCCCACAACTTCCACCTCCACCTACACTAGCTCCAACTTCACCACCATTACCTGCGGCTTCACCCATACCACCACTACCTCCACTGCAGTTCAGCATGGAAAATTCAATGAAGCTTCCTTTGTTTAAAGGCTTGGAAAGTGAGGACCTGGACCAGTTTTGGTTCATTGTGACAGATGTATGGGAAGCTTAGGGCATTACAGATGATCACATGAAGAAGGAAACATTGGTTAGTGCTCTACAAGATCACGCCCTAACCTTGTACATTAAGTACTCTAGTGATAACCCAAATACTGGAATGGCAGACATCCACACTGCGCTGAATAAAAAATTCAGTAGGCCTAAATCTGAGGCACATTCGATTGTGGGGTTCAAGAAAATCGCGATGAAACTAGGTGGGACACCTTGGGAATTGGATCAGAGTTTGAAATGTAAAATCCGCGAAGCTAATATGAACTTAACAAATGGACAGCACCGCGAGTTGTTCGTGGCTTCGCTCCTGCCACACGCAAGGGTTGCACTATCACAACAGAAGATTACAACTCAGGTAGAGGCCTTGGATATTGTAATGAGACTACATGAAACACCGATGAAAGATCTAAATCTAGGGGTTCTGCAGATCCATGTGTAGTTTCAAAATGTTTGCCTTGAAATGCAAAGTTTGAAGTAGGATAAAACAATTCGACTAGAGGTGCACGAAGAGGTATGGTGCCTGAAATGTAGAGGTCAGGGCCATGACAAAGACCATTGTCCGGTCATTGCAAACTATATTGTAGGAGGAGGACTGATGCCTTTGAGGCTGGAAGCCCAAGTAGGACTAAGCGCGGGGCCTGTGTTGCAGTGTGCTATATGTCAGGTAGCAGGAAAACATATGACGAATAACTATCATTTGCTGCAGAAGTTTGTACAAACACAACAACAACTGTTCTGCAACTTCTATAGGTCGGTAAGGCATGATGAGCACAACTGCAGAAGTTATGAATTGATGATGGACAGGACAGCCGCCTATAGTGATCCAAAAATGGATCCTGGATAAACCTCTAAGTCTAAAAGACTTCATGCAAGAGGTGAAAGGTGCCAAATGGCACAAATCCTTTGTAAATCAGAGGAAAATGAAAATCACAGGCTACTCTCGGAAATAGTCTCTTTGCAAGGATCCCTCCATTTTGAATCCAACGCAATCTAAATGGGCGAAAACAAACTTTAGATGGGAAAGCTATCATAAAATGAAGCTAGCCTTTCTCAAAGGAAAAAGAGGCAAAAATCCCTTGAATAATGGGTCTAAAAATCCTCTAATTCTTCCAAATCTCCTAAAAGGAAAAACAAGCGCAAAAGGAGGACCTTTAGAAATATCATATTACACTATCTAGCCCTGAAAACATGAGAAAACAGTGAAAAATGAGCCTATCGGAGGTCGAAGGAACAACGAACAAGGACCATTGGATCTGGCCGATCAACAGTCGAGATCCGATCGGCATATCGCATCAACGGTGACAGGAAGATCAACAATCGCAATCGGCGTCGGCATAAACCATGTATAAGGGATGGCCATGGGCTTATGCGATATGCGATTTCAACAAGTTGCATCGCAATATCTCGTCAACACATTACAGTAGAGCAGGGCCAATATGTTAGATATTATATCTGTGATGCGATGGCCCGGCCCAATGGGGTGCTAAGCTAGATTTAATATATTTTGAAATCTGTTCGAAAGACATTTCTAATGCATTTTCGTATATTTCGCTATTAAATGAAAATACAAAGGGGAAGTGATATGCGATGTAAACCAGACCGAAAGGATTCCGAAATCAAAATGTATAACATTTGAAATCTACCAAAGCCATTTTTATGTTAATTTTCACCATTTCAATGTATTTTAAAATACAAAGAGGAAATCTTGGAGCAGGCTAATTGCAATATGCGATAGCGATTCCCAGGCGGACCCGATGGGAGTTTAGGGCGCAGTTATGAATATTTCAAGTCTAGATGGACAATGCTTTGTGGATTTTTTTGTGTATTGCAATGTTCTCTGTGTAAAACATAGAACAACTATTTTTAAGGGATTTCAAGCACTGATGCCCTCATCCATTACAGAACAGGTGGCCGCCGGCCCAAAGGGTGTTATGTAATGATTATTGAACACTCAAAAGAGGGATTTGAGCAGACCCAAAGCCAGAAGATAGAGAGCCTGAGAGCAAAATGAATCAACAACACCATTTTGGCTTAAAAGCCATGAATGTTAAAGACAAAGGGCTGCTTGGTTGTTGAGGGGTGTTGTTGTTAATCCTTGAAGGGTTTTTTTGTGAAGTAGAAGCCAAAGAGGCAATTTAGAAGCCAAACAGGTAGTGCAGAAGCAAAAGAGAAACTGAGGGAGCCTTTGGGTCACTTGAAGTTCAAGTTAAAAGCAAGAGAGCGTGAAGGTTGCAGAAGGCTGAACGAAGCCAGAACCAAGAGCCAAAGAGCTAGAGCCAAGATCCAAGAGCCAAGAGCCAGAGCTTCAAGAGCCAAAGGGGATTAAACGATGTCTGAACCCAATGTTTTGTACAAAAAAGTAGGATTTGGGCCAAGAGCTTGTAAAAAAGACTTACACCATAATCCTAGAGAGCCTAGTTGAATTAACTAGAGCTCACAGAGATGTAGCCCAAGAGTTTTGGGTGAACTCCTAATTAATTTGTTGTCTTATGTGTTTGTTTTTACTGCTGCATTATTCAATGTTATAATCATTTATATATCAGTTTAAGCACATTCACATATCATCACAAACAATAGATTTTAAATCAAATAATCAGCTGAAAACAAATACAAGCATACATCCATATTTTCAAGCATTTCTTAATTCCGCATTGGTTAATCATTAAAGACTTGGGAAAATTCAAGCTTTGGAAGTGGGAGAGGTTCTTGTAAGCTAGACAAGAACCCTAGGAGCCCCATTTTTAGATCAGGTGGTATTAAAGCTTAAGATTGATTAACCACACCTTTAAGAAGGTTATATCAGAATGCTTGATTGACAGAGCAAAGACGGCTTGTCTGAAAGGTGTTTGAACAACAAGAGGTTGATTGTATGCTTGTTTGTAGACTAACTATTCGCTGAATTTGTAGAAGGAATAAGAGCTAAAGGCATTCTTCTATTACAAAGGACCTCAAGGCAATCCAAAGCACAAGAGGCTTGTTGCAAGAGGTTGCTTAAATAAGCTCTTTAATTATCTTATTGAAGTTTTTTTGTTCATTGGCATAATGAAAACTTCTACAGGCGTGTCCTCAAATTCTTCTTTATTCACAGGATTCTTTGATGAAGACATGAAGCAAGAATTGTCCAACATGATGGATATGGTGAGAGAAATGTATAAGGATGGAAGGAAGAGCAGTGTGCTTAGAAAGTAGTTGAATTCCATGAAGGAAGAGAAGTAGTTGCTTGTTGAAAAATTGCAGGAAATGGAGAGGCAACTTCATATTGCAAATATGAACCTGAAAAGAATGCATGAGTTGGAAACACAACTATTTGTTGCCCAAGAAGCCTTAGTCAAGTACCTTCTTGAAGAAGAGGTAATCCATTCTAGTTTTTCTTCAAATTTTTCTGAGAATGCTTGTATTGGTTCTTTTGAGAAACATGCTAAAGGCATAGGTTCCAAGTTAATGTCCAAGATGGGGTATGAAGGAAAGGGCTTGGAAAAGCATGCACAAGGTATTGTTGAACCAACAATGGTTGAGGAAAGGCCTAAGTATTTGGGTCTTGGCTATGGATAGTCTTATGAATAGGGTTCCAAAGCTATGATGAAGACCATTGAAACAGTCCCAAGAAGGAGTTTCAGTTCATGTCCTCTACCTCAGAAGTGTGAAATTTGTATCCAAGAGGAATACAATAGATTGAAACATCAATTGTAGGATGCAGGTGTTCAGAAGCACACACTTGAACAAGAGAGTTGGGGAGACTCTAACAGCCTTGAAGAGTTTGATGGTGTTCCAAAGGGAGCCACTTATTCATTTGCTTCACCTCCTCATGAAGGCAATAAAGGCGAAAGAGGCAAGTATAAATCTGGTTCTAATTACATTCCTTTTGATTTTGCAAAGCATGATGAATTTCCACATATGTATGGGAAAAGAATTGCATGTTCCTTTTGTGGTTTGGATAACCATGATGTTTCTAGATGTTGGAAGAGAATGGACACATACAGGAAGCAAAAGAAGGAAAAGAAGCAAGAAGCCAAAGTTCCATTGGACAATGCAAATCATGCTATCAGGAGGATGCACATGTAGTGCACTTACTGACATAAGCAAGGACATCTTGCTACAAAGTGTTGGACATTGAATCCAACAATGCTTCCACCAAAGCTGAAGAAAGTGGAAAGGGAAGATGGAAGAAATGGAAGTGAAGATTCCATGACTGATGTGTCTCAGAATGATTCACATGATGATGTTGATGTGCAGAAAAAGGTAGTACCTTTGAAAGGGATTGGTAAGGAATAGTTAGAGTTCTTATCCGATTGAGATTGCATGTCTATTAATGCATCTACATTATATTTCATTTCAGCTTCGAAAGCACAGTGTGCTTAAGTGAAAGTTGAAGGATGAAATGCATGCATGTGATGCCATGTTGACTTGAAATAAGTTGACTTGGTCTCCAAATGGAGATAATGATGAAAGTTTCATCTTTTGGAAAAAGAGTCCTAATGGTCCTTTTCTACATGCTTGACTTGAAGGGTCATTTGTTTAAAGGCATGTTTTGTGGGCTTGTTGTCAAGTCCATCATTTGTATGCATGTAAGATATGGAGATGTTCACAAGATGTGAAAATCTATTTATTTTGTTGAAGCAGGAGTTTAGTCCATCTAGTTGTTGTCTGTATGCATGTTGTTGTTAACAGTTGTTGTTGGCATCTTGTAAAATAGGTACAAATGAAAGTTTTGTGGAGCAGATGCACTTCACATTTGTTGAGCCACCTTGGATCAATGAACAAGGAAAAGAAGCTCAAACTACCTTCTATGACCAATTCAGTAGAAGTTTCACAGGAAGGCAAGGAGGAAGACAGTTCTTCTCAGGAAGACCAGCCCATCCAGAGAAGGGGAGTGGTCAGAAACTTTGGTTCAGAGGCACTATGCAAAGGAAAGTGTAGGGAGGCTGAAAGAAGAGGGTGAGTCACTCTCATTTATTGTTCAGATCAGTATATCAGTCTTTTGGAGACAAAAAGTTCTTTTAGTGGGAAGGCATGATCCAAAAATGGATCCTGGATAAACCTCTAAGTCTAAAAGACTTCATGCAAGAGGTAAAAGGTGCCAAATGGCACAAATCCTTTGTAAATCAGAGGAAAATGAAAATCATAGGCTACTCTCGGAAATAGTCTCATTGCAGGGATCCCTCCATTCTGAATCCAACGCAACCTAAATGGCTGAAAACGGACTTTAGATGGGAATGCTATCATAAAATGAATTTGCCCTTTTTCAAAGGAAAAAGAGGCAAAAATCCCTTCAATAATTGGTCTAAAAACCCTCTAAGTCTTCCAAATCTCCCAAAAGGGAAAAACAAGCACAAAAGGAGGACCTTTAGAAATATCGGATTACACTATCGAGCCTTGAAAACATGAGAAAAAAAAGAAAATTAGCCTATCGGAGGTCAAAGGAACAATGAATAGGGACTGTCGGATTTGGCCAATCAACAGTCCAGATCCGATTGGCATATCACATCGACAGCGACAGGCAGATCGGTAATCGTAATTAGCATTGGCATGAACCATGTATATGGGATGGCATGAACCATGTATATGGGAAAGCCGCAGGCTTATGCGATATGCGATTGCGACAAGTCACATCACAATATCACGTTGGCACATTACAGTGAACGGGGCCGATATGTTATATATTATATCTGTGATGCAATGGCCGGACCCAATGGGGCGCTAAGATAGATTTAATATATTTTGAAATCTATTCAAAAGGCATTTATAATGCATTTTCGTATATTTCTCTATTAAATGGAAATACAAAGGGGAAGTGATATGCGATGTAAACCGGACCCGAAAGGGTTCCAGAATGAAAATGTATAAGATTTGAAATCCACCAAAGACATTTTTATGTTAATTTTCATGCTTTCAATGTATTTTAAAATACAAAAGGGAAACCTTGGAGCAGGCCAATTGTGATATGCGATAGCAATTCTTAGGCAGACCTGATGGGAGTTT
>APFE030756260.1:25177-47571 GCA_000404065.3 Pinus taeda
CTTGCCTTGCACACTTGAAGAAATCTCAGCTACAACAACTTCAGTAAATCAACCAAGCATGAACAACAAATTGGAATGAAACAAGTTCTTCAAATTAGCTCCCAACTCCAATTATACAAAAGTTACATACAGTTTCCATTCCAAAAGCCATCAAAGTCTTGGCTTTAAATAGAGGTTTAATGAAACAAACTGATCTATATTATCTCTAACACTCATATCTACTCATATCCTCCTATCTAAGTCGAATTTGTCCAATTCATTCGAAGAAATATGGTCAATCCCATAAAATCTCAAAACTTCCCTATTTCCTAGGGATTTTCTAGTGACTAGTCATGTTTGACCAGCCTTGACCGGGCCTAATAAAGCTTGTTCTGGCCGAACCAAGTGGAGTTAGCTTAGTAATAGTTCCCAAGCTTTCCATCCATGCATCAAAATCGAGCCCAAGTGTCCTGCAAACATGTCATCCACATGCTATTACAAGAATTTCTGATTCAGTCCAAAATTGCACTTGAAACTCAATTTTCATAAAAACTTCTAGAAATTGCAAAATTAAAATTAAACACTTGAATATGCATAAAATACATCAAAATGAGATGGATGTGATGGAAAATGGATGGAAAACATAAGGATTAAGTAGGTTTCCCTAAGCAAAAGTAGACCAAAACTGAGTTCCAACAGAATGCACTTGTGATTTTTCACGCGTAATCATTGCTGCATTCAAGGAATTTATTCATAAGTTTCTAGAAGTGTACTTTGATGACTAGACTGTGTTTGGGCTGGTGAAATGCCATGTCGTAAGTTTGTTCTTGATGCTAGATAACTGTCGAAGGTACCAGATCGCGCTCAATCTGAAGAAGTGCCTATTTTGTGTTCCTTTTGGGACTTTGTTGGGTCATGTGGTTTGTAGACAGGGACTGATGGTAGATCCCATGAAGATTGCGGTGATACTTAACTTGGAAGCACCGAGGAGTGTGAAATAGATGCGTGCAACCTTAGGACATACTAGGTATTACAAGAAGTTTATCAAGGGCTATGCCCAGATCACCGTGCCTATGGAGAAGTTGTTGAAAAATGATGTCACGTTCTGTTGGAACGAGGACTGTAAGAAAAGCTTGGATGTATTGAAAGAAAATATGGTCACTGCACTGATTTTAGTCTTCCTGGATTGGAAGGAGTTTCATGTACATGTTGACGCGTCATGTATAGCACTGGGAGCAGTGCTGACATAGGCTAGCGGAGGAGAATTGGACCATCCGATAGCATTCACAAGCATAAGGTTATTTAAGGCTGAGAAGAACTATTCCACCACCGAGCATGAGGGGTTAGCCATGGTATATGTGTTCCAAAAGTTTAGACACTATTTGGTAGGTGGCCATTTTAAGGTGTATACAGATCATTTCGCATTGAAGTACCTGGTCAATAAGCCTATTTTTGGGGGGAGAATCTGTAGGTGGTTGTTATTGTTCCAGGAGTATGATTTTGAATTTATTGTGAATCCTAGACGACTGAACGTGGGACCAGACCATTTGTCATGCATCGAAATAGGGGAAGAGCCCACCAATTTGGAGGAGGGACTGCCTGACGCTCAACTATTTGTTGTTCGCATTGTGGATGGTTGATTTTAAGATATCATACACTTCCTAACGACGGGAACTTCCCCGGAAGGTCACACCGTCCAGCAAAAGAACGAGTTAGTTTTACATGTGGCAAACTTTTCTGTCATTCTGGGCATCTGTACAAAATGTGGTTTGATGAAATGTGACGATATGTACTAGAGTTTGAAAGGAGTAGTATCCTTATGGACTCCCATGGGGGCACTGCGGGAGGTCATTACGTACGAAGAGCGACCGCGTAGAAGATCTATGCACAGGGTTGTGGTGGCTAACCCTCCATCAGGATTCAAAAGCTTATTGCAAGGCGTGTGATGTATGTTAAAGGATGGGTAGGCCATCACGAAGGGATGAGCTACCTCTAAATCCATAGATGACATTACAGCCTTTTGAGAAATGGGTGATAGATTTTGTGGGAGCCATTCAACCCCAAGGGAAGAAGATGGGAGCGCAGTACATTATCACCGTGGCGGAGTATTTGACTTGATTGGTGGAGGCACAACCTGTGAGGGATTGCACAGGCATGATTGCTCCGAAGTTCCTCTTTGAGTATGTACTAATGCAATTTGGGTGTCCAAAAGTTTTGATGAGTGATTAGGGTACACACTTTCTGAACGAGATGATCAGCCTGCTAATGAAGGAATTTAAGGTGTATCACCAGAAGAGCACGCCTTATCACCCACATGCTAATGGGACAATGGAAGCATTCAATAAAGTGCTAGAGAATGTGCTGACCAAGGTTTGCAATGCTCAGCGAAGTGATTGGGACTTGTGCATACCCGCAGTACTATGGACCTATTAGATGACATGCAAGAAGTTGACTAGACAGACACCCTTTAGGCTTGTATATGGTGTTGAAGGAGTGATGCCCAGTGAATACATTGTGCCTAGTCTACACATAGCGGCACTCACGGGTATGATGGATCACGAAGCCCTGGAAGAGAGGCTTGTGCAACTGGCTGAGATTGAGAAAGAAAGATTTCTAGCTGGATTCCACCAATACGTCCAAAAGCAGCGCAAACAATAATGGCATGATCGGCACATTAAGCTGCGCACCTTTAAGATAAATGACCTGGTTTTGTTATATGGCAGTAAGTTAGATAAATTTCTAGGGAAATTCATAATGCATTGCTTAGGGCCTTATGTCATTAAGGAGATTATCAACGGTGGAGCAGTTCAGTTGGTTAAATTGAATGGAGATCCCTTCCTAGGAAAGGTGATTGGCAGTCAACTAAAGCCATACACCGGTGGTTCGGCCATGTGACTATATCAGCGTTGCACAGTCTTAGCGCTCCAGGTAGCTGAAAGGAGGCACGTGACTATAAAATACACTTCCCAGGTTGGGGAGCTGAACAATTCGAGGAGTATGTGCAGCAAAGAAGTGTCACAGGGCTCACGATAGTGCGAAGGGAGTTGTGCTACCCTGGGAGAAATCACGTAGGTCAGCCAAAAAGTGATTGTTAAAGTCATTTTTCATGATTTGACGATCGAAATGCGACCAAATGGAGTGGGCAATTGACATTTAAGACAAAATTTATGGATTAAATCCTTGAAAATCTACCACCAATCCAGCATTAATGAACCGAATGTGGGGGGGAATGGTTATATTTGAATTCAAAATGCCCTATAAATTACACATGACTGCCCAGCAAAAAACACTTTGAATTTTGAGAATTGAGTTGTTGAGATCTAAGGCGCACATGAATCGAGAATTATTTGAGGCTCTGATAGCGAGTTCGGCGTTTGAGTGATTACCATAGATGATAAAAGCACTATTGAATAGCGTCATGTCGACACCTGTAATAGTTATGGACACTGAAGCAATGATAGTTGAGGAGACTGTGCCAGAAATAGTTGGGGAGGCAGAAGAAGCTACTCCAGAGGTTGCCAAAGTATTAGTGGAAGTCCCCAAATCACCATGGATGCTGAGACCAAATCCAACCCCAACCAAGGAGAGTGCGAAGGATAAAAATGTCAAGAATCTTGAAATACCAGTGCACGCATCGGTGAGAAGAAATCCATTGAAGGACAAGCCCACCACACAGGAAAAGGGAAAAGCTATCAATATGAAGCCGGAGGAGGATGAAATCGAAGACATCCCGATGGATGACGAGGTCTTGGGGATAGATGTGGAGGAAGTTGAAGCCTAGGGTACTGACCCTATCACTCGGTTGCCTGAGTACTTCCCTCTGCAGAAGGGTAAGACAAAGGTGTCAAAAGATATCGATGAGAGCAAGGTCCCCTTGCAAACCCCTCTGTTGTCAGATGAGATTTAGATCGAGGGACCGTGCTTGGGGTGGGTTCCTATGTTAAAGCTCGAATTCTAGGACTTAACTAACCATGAGAAGTTCCCACACTTGGCAACCGAGCAGCTAATGCACCGCATTATTGACACAACCACCAAGATGACCACATTGGAGTCGCAAAAGTGGCTTAGAGGAGTAGACAAGGTAGGTCTACTCAACCTACTATGGGTGTCGAACTACAATCGCACCCTGATTACAGTATTGGTCGTCAAGCAGCTGCTATGCTTGGTGCATGATGGTTGTTTGTGGCTGGAGGAGCCAATACCCATCACCGACAGATTGATCCATAAGATCACACAGTTGCCCTAGACAGGTGAAAATCTGGCCATGATGTTTGGCGGAAAAGGTGGCGAGTAGGCCCTCATGGAGGCCATGAAGGAGAAGTTTAAGCTTGTGAAGAATCTGCATGGATATGCCATATCAATTATTAGTGACCTTGTCGTAAAGGTGGCCATGCAAATTTTGGCAGGGAAGGTGATGAGGAAGTATCACACCAATGAGGTGTCGGCGCCTATCATTGCGCTAGCAGCCCAATGCACCAAAGGAGTCCAATTCAATTGGGTAAACTATCTCTGTGGTGAGTTCTTTGTGAACTTCCGCGAGGCACAAGAGCTCAGCAATATTTTCCACTATGCATGGCTCTTGGCATCTATTGTGCTGGCAGCATGGAAGGTGCCAGACTACAGTCAATTCCCTTCGGTCACACCAAACCTACCAGAAGCAGTGAAGTATGCTTTTTTATGGGCGACCAAGGATGTGCAACGCATCAAAGATAGCAAGATCTTCTGGATCTTGATGGAGATGAACATCCACATGGCCATCAATCGCAAACCATGGCTGTCGCCTACGGTGTTTGCCAACCTGCAGGGGTACGCATGGTTTAAGGTAGATTTTCACCATGTGTCTATCAGGGCGTGGAAGGACCCTAAACATACATGGTATGAATTACCTTACTTAGCAACCGATGATGCAATTGATGTAGTGTTGGATCGTTGGATGGCAAAGTGGTGTAATACATCAGACTTGGTGGTAGGAGCAAGCAAGTATGCCACGCAGCACAAGAAGGAGGAGGCCAAGCTCAAGATGACGTAGCTGGCCGAAAAGAGAAAGAAGGAGGTCATTGACAAGGCCCAGGTGGAGTGCAATGCCACTCAGTAGATGGAGAAGAAAACAGGTGGAACAAAGCGGGGCTCTAACGAAGGCACAAGGTTGCCTTCGCTCGAGACAGAGGAAGAGACAGACGAGCAAACCGAGTAGCATGGCATAGACTCGCAGGCGACGTCCACCTACATCAAGCATCCAAGGGAGCAAGAGAAAGGTGGGTCGAGGAATAAATCCAAGGCCACTAAGACATCGTTGGACCCAATCACCCTCAAAGAGGGCAATTTACATGACATTGGAGACACAGTGCGAGATGTCAACATGGAGGCCCTATAGTAGTTTGAGCAGCAGCAACAACTAATATTGGGGGAAATCTAGACAGGTCTACAGGAGTTGCATACCCGCATGTCACAAGCTAGCACGGTGTCCACTAGCCTTGCTATCGGCACTTCAAAAGATGCTAAGATGTTGCACGTGTAGGTCTCTAGTGCGATAGTGCTACCCGATGGAGCATTTACCACAAAGAATGAAGCTGACAGGCCCACTGTCAGCACCCTCAAAGGAGTAGGGTTGAATCTAGTAGTGCTCCCTAGTGAGGAACTCCACCTATTGCAGGATGGAGTGATCGCGGAGCTGATGGCCCGTGAACATCGTGCTCTACAGGTGATCAGTGAGCAGAGGATTAATAACGAATAGATGGCCCTACAAAGAGACTCTGCCATCGCCACTGTGACTGATGTAACCAAACAAAACAAGTGAATAATTCAGGTCGTAGAGGATGCATGCGATATGGTCCCAGAGTTGGCCATCCCTGAGGAAGAACCAGTCGAGGTGTGGATCCGCAAGCTGGCTATAGGGGTGTGCGACACTCACATAGAGATGGTGAGGGTTCAGTTGGAGTTGAACCTGCAGATCACTGAATTATAATTGAAGGCCCAACCTTCAACTCCGCCAGAAGTAAAGGAGTAGCATGAAAACACTATCACAAAGGCAATAGTGGCGGTCGACGGTGCAGTAACAGACTACACACAACTTTTTGAACAGTCGTTCGAGGTCCTGAGGAGCTTGCAGGAGGACCCTAATGTACAATGGCTGGAGACAGAAGTGCATGAACTACAGTAGTGCTATGATGAGGTAAAAGGCACTATGAGAACTGTCGTGCTCACACAGAGACTGACAAAGCTGTAGGAGGCCAAGTAGTTGAAGAAACATGTAGATGTAGCATAGCACAAGGAGGTAGTGTTGAAGGAACGGCTGAAACCCTGGCTGGATGAGGCTTATATGGTCATAGCCTCTATTGAAGGAAAGCTTGCGACTCTATCAGTAACTCAACAGAAGTTTCAGGCTGACAATTCAGGAGTACTGACTGAGCAGATGGTTGAAGAAGCAAAGCAGGTGGCCACATACTGCATTGCGGAGGTTGCGGTCATACAGGTTGAGCTGGGAGGTCTTTGCCCTAAGATCTCTGCACCCACAGAGTGACTCGAGGGAAAGTCATGATGTTTGTGTTGGGGGCCTGTTGGGAACGGGATCCCCCAAGGATAGTTTGGGGCTAAAAGCCCATGTTTTGGATCAAATTTTGTAATCAAGTTGTAAAGTCTCCACAATTTATGGTCGCGAAGTGCGAAGGTGTCATGAGTCATAAAGGATTGTCTACCCTTATTTTGGAAAGTGTAAAGTTGCCTGTAAAGAGTTACCCATGGTCTGCGGACCATGGGATTGTATAAAAAGAGCTAAGTAAGTAAGCTCGAAGTAGTCATAGGGTTTTGGTAGTAAAAGACAAGGCTTGGAGTCTTGATAGAGAAGTCTAAGTTTTGGGTCTTAGTGTAGGTATAGGCCTTGTAGCTGAGTGCGTAGAGACCTATAGTGGAAGTCCACAACTGAGTGCGCAGAACCTTGCAACTGTGTGCACAGGGAGGACAAAGTCTGTAATCATTTGAAGATATCAATAAAGAGAAGCATTCTACAAATTTTGTGTCTTCGTTTCCTATTAATGCATCTAGTTATATTCTATTTAGGGTTTAATTTATAATGTTTATGTAATGCGCAAATATATGTGATTATATGGGTTAAATGAATGTAAGTAAGAATATCATATTACGTGGCGCTAACTGTGATTGTTTAGTAAGATAAGTAAAACACTTAAGATAACTTGAAAACTTGTTCAATACGTCATCACAACAACACGAAAGCACCTGAACCACAGGCTACGGCTACGCGAAGGTCAATTGTACTCCTTCACAGAGGTACTAAAGGCCAGAATAAAGGGCTAGATTGACAAAGCCCTAGATCTTAACGACCTGCACGAAAGTAGGAATAGAGGGAATAAACCAACATCACGAACATCTCAGGGTGCAAAAACTTGGTTCCAGTATCCCCCCATATTGCTTCAGGTGAGACTTTAGTCCATGCTTTGCGAGCTGATGCTGAAAGGGCCAGTAGTGTAGGTATTTGTTTGGATAACTAAGATTGAACCTAGGTCAGGCCCCACGCAGCCAACAATATTCATCAGTTAAATGCAAAGTTTCAGGAGCTGAAAATTCAACACATATACAAGGAATATGTCCGGGGCATTGATATGCTTTCCAAATAAGTGTTGTATTTACAAGAAGGAAAATTATACTTTGGAAAAGGGGAGGGTGATTCAGTTTGTGATCTGATAAATACTTTGTTAGAAATAGTGAATAAGTTTGTCTTTTTGTAAGGGCTTGGTAGTTTTTTATTTTTTGTGGATTTAAAAGTTAAGGATGATCAGTTGGTGATCAGTTGGTATTAGGATCTTATGTTAAGCCTTTTAATGTTATCTTTATATTATCTAACATAAGAAATTTTTGTTGTTTGAAAAAATAGATGCGTGAGAAAATATAGTTCTAAATCTATCTATATAGAAACATTCACGTAAGAAATAGCATTAACAAAGCGAGAAACCTTTTCAAAATATTTTGGAGATATTTGGGGCACTAATTTTCTTAAAAGAAGAGCTAAAAGCCATAAATATTGGTTCTATGTTGGAATAAATGAGACTCTAACACTTAAGCAATGATGGTAAATATCCATTTTTCTGCAAAAGAAAAAAAAATACTACATTTCAATCAAATCATTGATACCCCATTGATACCCTTTTGGAATGAGATTCAAAGGTAAAATGGTTTTATAGTGACACATGAAATAAAATTCATGGATGCCATGAATTTATCAGAGAAAATAAAAGGGAAAATTTCACATGAAATTAATGTACAGGAGAGAAAATATAGCATTGATGTAAATACATTTCAGGATAGCATTCATGTAAATGCATTTGAGGATAGAAGATTAAGGTGAAATCAATTTACAGGCAGGGTGAAATCAATTTATAGGTGTAAAATCATGTTGCAGGTGAAAGTAAAAGAGTAAAGTGAGAATACTCTTCAAACCATACAAATCAACACATGGTTTTGCAAAACCATCAAAGTATTCTACAAGGGTAAAAGGAATTTACATACGGATAAAATGAATTTATAGAGGAAGGAGTAATAGGAACAAAACTACACATGGTTCCATCAATTCATTATTATCGAGAAAACTAGTGTCCATTCGGCGCTGCTAGTCCCACTAAGACGGGTAGCTATCTTAGAAACAAACAAACTAAAGTTACTTGTGTTTTCCTTTATGAGAGATAGATGAGAGAGAAGCAGAGAGTACCAACCTCAGTCTTTCGCTTGGCTTCTTGCTTGTTTCCTCCCCCCTTTGACAGAGCTTCGCCACTCTTTCCTCACTTGTCCCACTTCAAAGAACACCTGCAGAGTCAACGTAGCATAATACCATCAAAGCATAGAGATCTATAACCATAAACAATATAGGATCAGATGTATATTAACCATATAAATGCATACACCAATACAAGATTCAGAAATATACAAGCATATGAAGTAAAACTCAAATAGCTTTATTGATAGAAGTAATAGAAGAGAGGATTACAACCAAGCTGTCTGATCCAATGCCATCCTCCCAGCATGAAAACCCTCTTCACCTCATGAAAAGCTAGATACTCCACATACAAGTTTACAGAGAAACAACAACACTTCCTTAAAAAATACAAAATTCCAGCTCTAGATCTCTAGGATGAGGGATCATATATAGATATTTGTAGGTGGGTGAGTCAGCTTCTGGGATTTTGATTAGTGTCATTTCTCTGATATTTCTTGGTTCCACTTGGATATTTCATGATCTCTTACTCATCCTTGGGCGAATTCAAAGAGGCAAGTGTCAAATGAGCAGTTTCTAGAAGATTCTCTGGGTTTCCACCTAGCAAACTGTCTCTGCCATTTGTCTGCTCTTGCTCATCGCACCCTACAGAAGGGCTTTCTAGTATGCATCACACCCTCTATGAGTATTAGGTGAGATGCATCGCACCCTTAGCATGGAGCAGTCTATATGGTCCACTTTTGACCAGTTCTGAGCAGTTTTCCATGGAGAACTTCTGGGAAATGATGTAATCAGCTGACCTTGTTCCTTTAGGGTATGAAACAACACTTTTATTGGTTTAGAAGCCTTTGGTTTATGGACATATGTGATTGGGGTTGCAGTGCCCAAATATGTCTATAACAGTTGCCCCCTAAAGCATGAGGTCGTAAATCTTCTGAACGTCGGGTGAAATGCTTTATGATGAGGATCCGAGGTTTTTCGAACTGGAAGGTGACTTGTAATAAGATACAATACAATATAATATATTCATAATATTTTCATGATCTAGCTGAGGTGGCATTCCCATGCTCATCTTTATAAATTCATTTTCATGTACATAAGACAGACAATCGTCTATGTGGCAGACTGATGATTCTGATAGAGCCATCATCCCTTAATTTGGATGATTATCTATGCAACTATGATGTAAATTTGATGTCTTTATCTTTCCTGAATATATCGCAGCCCGGATGGATGAAACTAGATCCAAGGTCTTCAAAACTCGTTCAATCTTCGCCCGAAGTACAAGTCAATCCATGTGAAAAGATGTTCCGATGTCGAACATGGAAAGACATCGCCTAATTACCAGGCAATGATGTAAGTTGTTAACAAGTGCAAGAGGAATCACCGATAATGATAATGACCCTCAAGGTACTGTAGTACAATTCATGTGGTAAGAATACATGAGTTGATGTTGAAAACCACGCAAATATTTTGATCGAAGGCCATTGATGTAAACGTGTCATCAGAAGTGAGAAACTTTCCATTGAGGCATGCAAGCTTCAAAGTACTGAAAGGGTTGTTCCTAAGTCGACTTCTTGGATAATGAGCTGATGTTGACAAGAAGTGACCCGTTGTAGGAGGGCCTTAATGAATCCCACATCTATGACACGGAATGGAGCAAATGATTTTGTGGAGGTGAAAACGATCTAATGATACAAGGTTCAGGGTGGCAGTCATGAAAGAATGAAGCGTGAAGGTATTGCAGTGGATGAGATTTTAGTTGGATTAGTGAATTCTTTGAATGACTTCTCTTGAACATATCGGTGACACTAAAATGGATTGGTAGCGTCAACCCCAAAAATGGATGGTACGGGGGACCAATGGTGATATGACTGGTGAATGGAATAACCCAACCGGACTCAATCATGGTGATGGAGTGAAAGTGTCATGTTCAAGCGCGACCTACTACCAATGAATTTCTTCAAATTTTCTTCCCAATTTTTCCCCAGTCATTGCTGACCAGTACCTCTTTATTTTTGTTAAGCTTGAGGAGGATAACATATGCTTGTTCTATAATTTTCCCTTTGGGAAAAATTATCGCTATGTTTTAGCGAGCCTAGCAACAGAGAAACTTGCTCTTAATATGTAATGGACAAGTTTGTCGCTATTGTTTTAACGAGTTTAACGACAAAGATAACTCAGTCCTTTTCAGTTTTAGAGAGTCTAAAAAGAGACGAAAAGGAAACTCCAGTAATGTTTTTTCGTAGTATAATCCCTTAAGTCCGAAAAAGTATAAAATAATACGAAAGGGATGACTTTTCCGATCAATTTAACGAGCCGAAAAAGACAAGCGCTCGATATTTTTTTGTAATGATCCCTCGGGTCCAAAAAGATTAAAATATATAGGAGGGATGGCACTTCCAATCACTTTAATGAGCTAGAGAGGCCAATTACTCGGCAATCTTTTTATATTTTACGAGTCTAAAAAGAGCTTAAAAGAGACTCATTTTTGAGGAACGAGATATTTTTTCAAGTAGCAGCTGGTTCCAAGTAAGGTTTGGAAATTTTCAATCATGGCATTGTAAAGAAGATGGCTAACAGAATCACTCATCGCAACTGTTCCTCGAAAGAGTAAAGAATCAAGTGGAGGCGGATGATCAACTAAAAAGTGGAGGTGATGGTAAGAACACGACCAAGGCTCAAAAGCTTATAGTAATGCGATCACAAAGTTTATTTACCGAAAGTGGGTTCATTTTTTAATGAGCTTGAACTTTGGGGAACATATGCTCATAACTAGGTTTATTTTTTAACGAGCTTGAACTTTGTGGAAACATTGCTCATTTTTGGTTTCATGTTTACACAAGCTTAAAACGAAAAGCTATGCTTGTTATAACTTCGCATGCCCCCAACATAATCATGCAAATCGAGGTGCATGCCCCCAAGCTTCATTGCATTCAATGCGGTGGTTGGAATGAAGGTTTACCTTTGAGATCTTTGAAAGACTTGACTTGGATTTTATGAGATTGTAATCAAAGACTCGATCTGGAAAGGGAGTTGTTTCATTTTTTAATGAGGTTGACACAGGATAGGAACCGTCCTCAGAATCCACCGTATTTGCAGTATTTGATAGAAAATAAAAAACTGAAGGATGATTAAGGTCGTTGGAATAATCTTTGTGGTAATCCGGAAGATGGGAACAATGGTGGTACTCTTCCCATGGTGCCTCTCATATCATCATTGACTGAATGATTCCTTCGTCTATAGAATGTACATGTGACCAAG
This sequence comes from Pinus taeda, assembly GCA_000404065.3. Taxonomy (NCBI): domain Eukaryota; kingdom Viridiplantae; phylum Streptophyta; class Pinopsida; order Pinales; family Pinaceae; genus Pinus; species Pinus taeda. The sequence continues at coordinate 37,143 of APFE030756260.1, forward strand.
GATCTGAAGAGGTGCCATATTCCTTAGACTTATCTATCCAAACACTATTTGAGCGTTGATTTGGGTTTGCCTTCCAGGCCAAGAAAATTTATTGCTATAATATTTCTATGGGGCTTGGAGGCAATACCTGGCAATGATCCATGCTAACAAAATTTTCAGAAATATTATGAATCCTTGAAGATATAGAAGATATCATATTGCAGGTTTCCACCGTGGCCACTTCTCCCAAATTATTTGGAGGCGGTAGGGCAAATGTACCCATTAAGTTAGGGTCTTTTAGGAGGCCTACTTCCATATTTTGAAGTGACTGAGAACTTCCATGGATCATTGGAATGCTTCTTGTAACTTGTGAACTATTGGGGAGGAAGGTTTGTTGGTCAATGATTGTAATTCCTCCTTGAAAAGGAAATGCAATCTTCCTAAAGTATGTTGACACAACTGCAGCCATAGCATAAATCCAGGGCCTTTCCAGTAGGATATTGTAATCGAGGTTTCCATCGATAACTTCGACGTCAATTTATACTGTTTTTCCCCCTGTTTCAACTTGCAAGTTACTTAAGATCCCGAACGGGGTGTATGTTCGTCCATCGAATGCTGTTTATGTCATTGATGATCTTTGACAAGGTGGTGAGCCTAGTTTTCCAACAACTCATGAATAATCATGTCGAATGCCCCTCATCAATAATTGTTCAATGAATAGTTTTGTTGAGGGCTTTCACTTGTATGAGGAAAGCGAGTTGAGCTGGTAACTGAGGTTCGTATCCTTTATGATTAAAGGCCACAAGATTGGAATCCGCTGGGTCAATCCCACCTATTGCTGATAGTAGAGCCTGTTTTTGGGAGGGGAAATTTTGCAGTACTTCAAGTGTCAACATAGCAGATGGCGATTGGGCCAGATCCTCTACAATATTATAATCCTATGTTGCTTGAGCACGAGGATTAAATGTTGATTTGTGTACTACTCCCTTTGGCAGCTTTATCATTAGCTCAGGAATAATGGGTGGCGCAACTTCAGTTGAATTTGTTGTCGAACTACTTGGTTGATTTGCAACCTTGTTGTTCGACAGCTGTGGATTCCCATAATCTTTATTCCTTGTCAATATCAAAGCATCATTTTGCTATTTTGAAATGGACAACATAAGAAGTTGGGATGGAGAAGCATTGTCGCTAGAAACCAGATTGGTTTCTGGGTTTGGAAATGGATCAGTCAATACCACTGATGTTTTTGAACTCTTAAAGAACTTCTTAATCTTAGCTTTATGCGGACAATCTCTTGTCCAATGGTCCTCATCACAGATAAAACATGGATGACTAGGTTTCTTTTTCCCAGAAGGGTTTTCAAAAGAATTTTCAGGAGATGAATCATCCTGTTTCTTCTTTTTCTTTTCCCTTTTCTTCTTGCCCCTTGGTTGCTTTGGTTATTTGCCTTTTTAAGTTGACATGACATTAACCTCCGAGGCAGGAAGTTTGGCATTTGCCTTTTACTAGAAACTGCAAGGGTTTTACCAGTTGGGGCCTTCACAGTTTGTGTACTTGAGGTACCAATCACGCCGTCGCTGGCATGAGAGTCCCTATTCGATTTAGGAGGAGGAGGAATGGAATACTCTGGTCTAGGAGCATCAGGAATTTTGTCGTAGAGTGTGCCAAACTAAGTATAGATCAAGTCTAGATATTGCACATGAGCAATGACTTGCCCTTCAGTGACAAATCCTCCCTTGGCCACATCATCTGTAATAGAAGGTAACAATGACTTAATAAACCATTCAGCTAATAACTGATCAGGAGCACATGTATTTACCATTCTACGATGACATCACCACTCATGAATATGATCAGATATGTGAGTGACTATCGTCTGCTTAAAATTGATAAGAAGCTCCATTCCTGTTTCGTACCTTATGGGTAACTGAAAATGGGTTAAAAAGGTGGTGGCAAGGGCACTGAAGTTGTTGAATTAAGCCCTAGGCAATTCGATGTACCATTTTGCTGCCGGACCAGTTAACGTTCACTAAAAAAGGTGAAGCCTAATCGAATCATCATTGAGAGTGTTGGACGAACACCATAGATGAAAGGTCATCACATGATTCAAGAGATCTTCACCCAGATTTCCATTGAATGTAGGAATATCTAATGAAATTTTATGAGGAATTGCCGGACACCAAGGGGCATAAGCAATTCAATCATTTGTTAACTGATTAAGATCTGGTAATTCTAAAGTCGCTACGAAAGGCAACTGTTGATTCAGGTTTGGTGAAGCATACCCAGGATAAGATGGGATCGCCTGAGCCGTGGGTCTTTGCATACTAGCATAATGTATTTGATGCTAATAACTTTGATAAGGTTGATGGGCGTAACCATTAGAATATGATTGTTGGTAACTGTTTTGAATATACAGCTGCCCATTACCTGCAAAGCTTTGTTGCTAAGGTCCTTGGTAAGCTTGCTAGAATTGTGGTTGTTTATATTGCACCAGCCATGGCAGTGAGACCATTTGTTGTTGTCCAATACTAGATGTTTGACCAAGATGAGGGGTTATAGTACCTGTTTGAGCCTAAGTTGCTTCAGTTAAGGAGCCACTAATCGGCGGTTGTGATTGAGTCGCGGAGACAAGAGGTTGTTGTATTACGACCTAAGAGACTTGAGGTTGACATACAACAGGTAGCGCTTATACTTGCAACACCGTCACAATAGCCAGTGTAGTGGGAATGTTCGACACAGGTTGATTTTGTTGCATTGAATATACAACTCTCGACTATTGAGGCAGTATTGGTACCCAACCATTGGATGCGATTCCAGCTTGAACCGAATTTTGTTGTGAACTCTCATATGGTTGTCCTCCTGGAGGGAACAATGAAAAAGCATACTGCCCTCCATATGGAGGCAATCCAGTGCTCAAAGGGGAAATTGGCCTTTGGAGACTGGACTGCCCAAATTGATACTGTTGTGAAGGATCAATTTGCTGAGACTCAACATAAGAAATTCTAGCTAAGGCTCCGAATGAACAAATAGGAACAGACCATACTGTTGAAATAGTCCCTGGATGGACTCCATCTAGTGGTTGAGAACTAGTTGGGATAGATGGTACACCAACGAACATTGTCAGAATGGCAGTAGGAGGTTCTGCTACTGCTGTATTAGATGACACAATCCTAGATGTCAATGGTTGTTTAGACATATCGAGTCTATCCAAAAGATTTCCTAGCGATTTTATAGGAACTTGCGATGAAGGATGACTAACTTCTGTAGTAAAAGGATATAGGTGGATCCCAGTTCCAAAATGCAATGGAGTATTGGATGGAAGATCCTCCACAATCTCTTCTATAGCAATTAGTCCAGGCGGAAGAGGCAGGCCGTCAGGTCCATAAAATATCTGGTGCCGAAGAAGGTATAGACTCTACAGCGACAGATGTTGGAGGGGTGACACCTTCCGAATCAGCCCTAGATGGAGCTGGTTTAGGAATAGAAGTGTTTTCCATTACACTAGGATCAGTTCTAATGTCCTCTTTTAACTGCAGAACTTCTTCTGTAGAGGAAGGGATACCAGAAATAGTTGGAGTAACTGGAGTCTCTGAGGATGTTGAAACACAAGTTTCAAATAAACCAGGAGACTTTGACCTAGTTAAACGAGATCACTTGGCCCAGAATGGTTTCGTTTCTGGAGTCAAAGATGGTTGACTTGTTAGTCTCCACGAATGACGGGGTTTTGATTGAATTTCTTCCACTATTTCGGCTTACTTGATCAACTCAAAATAAAAAAGGGGAAAATGTTATTCCGAATTAAATGAATTTTATGACGCTTTGACACAACTTGATTTTTCAATTTTTAAGGGTCAAGAAAAAGCTAAAGATGACTCTAGTCGCCTTCGATTTTTAATGAGCTTGAAGTGACAAGTGCTCAAATGGACCTTTTTTTTTAAGGAGTCTGAAAAGGAACGAAAGTAACTACTCTGGAAATCTAGATAGAGGGATTACCAAACCAATTGCAAAACTACAGAATACTTTTTATGTACAACAGTCAATCTTCCCAAATGCTGTGTTCAGTGCATTGCAATCGATAGGGTGGAAGACACGGCTTCCTAAGGATAAAGGATATAGCCTATTGTGGTCTCTCTATATATACTTGATGGTACATGGGAGCACAAGTCCGTACTGGCACTTATCGTATAAAAGTGGAGGAATCACCCAACCTACGATGAAAATGATAGTTACCAGGCTTTATGATGCCAGAATACATCTCTATCCTAGACTTCTAAATGTTGTCCGTTAGGTTCCAAAGCATTTTTATGTTTATTGAGGTTTATTTTACAGATGATCTTTCTTAAGAAGTTTTCCTTTAAGGTTCACCACGTGATGTAGATATAAAATTCCTAAATATGCAATCTAAGATGATAAACAATCGTTTACTTTCTTTTTTGCAATGAAAATCCTAGCTACTAAGGAAAGAGAAGTAAAATTCTTTCAACATAGAGCAGAGAGCACACACTAGAATGCATTGTCCTAAATCAATTTCCGCATGCAGCCTAAATGCAAATGCAGATGCATGTATTTTTTTTTAGTTTCCTTAATGTGCGAATGGAAAAAAGAAAACTAAGTACAGATCTAAACTATCTTTCCTCAAAGTGACACTTTAGCAATTTCTTTTCAAAAACTGAAAGGAAGATTTAGACGACACTTTCAATTTCGACTTGAAAAATACTTTCGACACTTCAAAGAATTGATTATTCAAATCAAATACAATAGCAAAAGTGTAATCAACTATCTAAAAGAGGAAGACTTTATGCCACTCTTTTCTTTTACCGAAAACGACACTTGCGACACTTTCAAATCAAAAGACAACAACTCGATTAAGCTACTTTTTGCAAAGGAGGACTGTAAATGATAAAAAATAAATAAAAGGACATTCACAATTCCTTATCAATGGAGACCAAATAATGCAAAGGAAGAAAGTTTCAAAAGTGATATACTGATCATAGGTAGCAAAACTGCTGAATAAAGCTGAAGAAAATGAAGAAAAAACCAAAATCTAGAGGCAGAAACAGTCTCACTCAATCATTGCACCTGTAACACAAGGAAATAGGGATGCATCTCACCTACAACACATGGGAGGTGCGATGCATCTAGGTTGCCAATGAGAGACAGTGTGATGGTCTAGGGATGAGTCTGAGCTTGGTTTTTACTCATAGTTTGCAGCTAAGTTCAGGGATTTAAGCTGAGCTAATGATAGACAATAAACACAAAGTATAGGGGCTGATCTAATGAGGTTATTTGAGCTACCACCAGGGCACTTAGGATGTTTGCAAGTTAGATGTTCAGTTCATAAACTAACACGGAGATTGACTAAAGCAACATTGATCTACTTTGCAGTTGCATAGCAAAAGTACTTCGAAGGCTAACTAGCTTACCTTCAAGCTCCGTCTGTAGTTTATAAAGAAAACAACAGTAACTAACAATCAAACTATTCGCTCCCCAGCGGCGTCACCATTTTGTTAGCGGGAAAACTAGGTCCATTTAGAGCTGCTAGTCCCATTAAGATGGGTAGCTATCTTAGAAACAAACAAACTAAAGTTACTTGTGTTTTCCTTTATGAGAGATAGATGAGAGAGAAGTAGAGAGTACCAACCTCAGTCTTTTGCTTGGCTCCTTTTTTGTTTCCTCCCCCCTTTGACAGAGCTTCGCCACTCTTTCCTCACTTGTCTCACTTCAAAGAACACCTATAGAGTCAAAGCAGCATAATACCATAAAAGCATAGAGATTTATAACCATAAACAATATAGGATCATATGTATATTAACCATACAAATGCATACACCAATACAAGATTCAGAAATATACAAGCATATGAAGGAAAACTCAAATAACTTTATTGATAGAAGTAGTAGAAGAGAGGATTACAACCAAGCTGTCTAATCTGGCACCATATTCCCAGCATGAAAGCCCTCTTCACCTCATGAAAAGCTAGATCACCCAACAATACAATGTTTCACAGAGAAACCAACAACACTTCCTTACAAATACAAAATTCCAGCCTCTGGATCTCTAGGATGAGGGATCCATATATAGATATTTGTAGGTGGGTGAGTCTGCTTCTGGGATTTTTATTAGTGTCATTTCTCTGATAGTTCTTGGTTCTACTTGGAGACTTCATGATCTCTTACTCATCCCTGTGCGAATTCAGAGAGGCAAGTGTCAAATGAGCAGTTTCTAGAAGATTCTCTGGGTTTCCACCTAGCAAACTGCCTCTTCCATTTGTTTGCTCTTGCTCATCGCACCCTACAAAAGGGATTTTCAATATGCATCGTACCCTCTATGAGTAACAGGTGAGATGCATCGCACCCTCAGCATGGAGCAATCTGTATGGTCCAATTTTGACCCGTTTTGAGCAGTTTTTCAGGGAGAACTTCTGGGAAATGATGTAATCAACTAACCTTGTTCCTTTATGGTATGAAACAACACTTTTAGGGGTTTATAAGCCCTTGGTTTATGGACAGATGTGATTGGGGTTGCAGTGCCTAAATATGTCTATAACATTCATGGAAAGAGAAAACAAAACCACGGATTGGAAACAACACATGGTTTGTACAAATTTAATTATAAATTTCATTTAAAATATTTTTAAATATTATTCAAATATATATATTATTATATATTTTCCAAAATATGTTGTGAAACTAATGGATGATAAAATAGCAGTGCAGTCACAGGATCAACCATCAGTGAGGGAAGTCTCAAATTATCAAGTCAGAGGATCATGAAGTAGTTGAGTGAATTACTAAGAAAAAGAGAGATACATCTACATCTTCTAATTCATCTACCAGCACAACCACAAATTTGGGTCCACATCCTACCTTCTCCCACTTCCACAACAACAACATTTGCATAGCACATTCCACCAGAACTATTAATCTACAACAGTTAGAGCTTTTTGTTCATCTATAGTCTAAAAATGTCTTGTTTGTTAGAGACAACATTTATTGTAAATAATTTGTAGATTTTGTATAAATACTTCTACTTTTGACGTATTGGAGGCGTATTGTTTAAGATCAGAAATATTAGTGAGTTGTTGGAGCATTGTAAGTTTTTTTTAAGCACTGGAGCATCAATGCTAAGTAGACCATTGATAGGATTCTTGTGGCTTAAATATTGGTGATTTTTTTCTTATGTTAAAGTGTTTCACAGTCATCTCTTCATTGTAGTCATCTAAATTCCAATTGCAAAACAAAAAATGTGATGAATAGGATTTACTTTTGAGTACCTTATTCTGGCTACTTTTGCAATCTGTATGTTTTCTACTGAAGGGCACAGTAAAGAATTCTTGATTTCTCTTTAGTTCTGCCTATTTGAATGAATGCCACACTAAAGAATTCTTAATTTCTCTTTAGTTCTACTGAAGTTTTTCATTGTTTTGCCATCATCCACTTATTATTTTGAAATATCCAGTAAATATTCCTAACTTGCCCCGAGTTTACTCTGTGAAAAATTAATGCAACCATCTAGTTTAACTTTTGACTCCATTTCCCAATAGATTCTAATTAAATTGAATACAATCAGTCTTCCAAAACCCAAATAAAAACACAAAACCCAAGTACAATCATAACTAGCCTAAGATTTTCAAGCAACAAAGCTAAATTTTACAGAGAGAGCTCTCTCTAGGAGTGGAAGTTCTAGATTCCCATCCCAAAGTTGGTTTCATGTCACATTCTTGTGATTTGTCCTAAAGCCTTCAAATTACAGGGTGATAACATAGTGTCAACCATACTGGGGAACAAAACATTTTATCTTCCTCAGAAAAGTGCATCAAAGTTTAGATTTGATTGTTGATGGTAAAAAACAATTAGACACCAAAAGGTTGTACCTTTGACCAGGTGACTCCATTGTTCAAGATTCAGAGCTTCAAAGTGCAAAGCGATTCCATAAACAAAGAATCCATATTCCAAAGCATTGATGGTGATACAAGATGACAAGGTTTGTGGAAAACCTTTCATTTCATGAAAATTTCAATGAATTCAGGGAAGGGTTATCAGAATTTCAGCTTGATGAAATTTATTTAAGAGTTGTGTTTCTTATTTTCGAATCAAGAAAATTTTCTCCTGAAGTTAAAATATGTGTTCTTGAGTTAGTTGCTGAAAAATATGAAAATGACATTAAACTTTTGCATTCTCAAATTCAGTCATATAATTTCCGAGATCCTAAAGAATTCTTGGAAAATCTTCCTTCTTAAAAGCAAGAAGAAATTGTACTACCCTTTGATTGGTAGATTGAGGATGATTATGCTTTCAAGTACAAGATTGAAGAAGTAGTTTTAGGGTTTAATATTGAGGATACAATTGATCAATTAGTCATTGAAGGCCTAGAAGCAAATATCATACATTACGCTTTTGTTGATCCTATAGCAGATTACATGGAGGTTCTTTTCAGCTCAAGTTTTCAAACATGGTTTCTATATAAGGACCAAATACATTAGCAGTTTCCATTATATATCACATCTTTTATTATGTGGACACACGATCAAATTATACTTCTGATTTTAATAACAACCAGTCAAGCAGTCCATTTATTTCTGCAGCTGCTTGACTGGCTTCATTGGCATTTATGTATTATATAAGTCACCCTGCATTTCAACAATATAGGGTAGGTAGTAGGGTGAAAATAAGCTCAGGACTCTGAGCCTTTTTTTTTAGTTTCAAATTTAGTTTGCTTCTCAACTTTTATTTCAATGTGTAGTTCAATGTTCAGTATGTAGAGTGGTTTTGATTTCAGTTTGAGAGTTGGTAGAACAAGTTACAGATTTGACAACAACCCAATGGAGAATTGTTATAGACATATTTGGGGACTGCAACCACAATCATATATGTCCATAATCCAATGGATTATGAGTACCTAAAAATTTTGTTTCATGCCCTAAAGGAATAAGGTCAGCTGATTACATCATCTCCCAGAAGTTCTCCATGGAAAATTGCTCAAAACTGGTCAAAACTGGACCATACAGACTGCTCAGTGCTAAGGGTGTGATGCATCTCACCTACTATGTGCAAAAAGTGTGATGCATACTGGAAAACCCTTCTGTAGGGTGCGATGGGTGAGAGTAGACAAATGGTAGAGACAATTTGCAAGGTGGATGATCATGGAATCTTCCAAAAACTTCTCCTGTGACACTTGCCTCTTTGAATTCGCCCAGGAATGAGTAAAGAAGATCACGAATCTCCAATTGAACGCAAGAATTATCAGAGAGAGGTTACTAATCAAAATCCCAAAATCTAACTCACCCCCCTGCAAACATCTATATATGGATCCCTCATCCCAAAGATCCAGAGGCTGGAATCTTGTATTTTGTAAGGAAGTGTTGTTGGTTTCTTGGTGGAATATCATAGTGTTGGGTGATCTAAGCTTTTCATGAGGTGAAGAAGAGCTTTCATGCTGGGAGGATGATGCGGGTTTAGATCAATGGGTTGTAATCCTCTCTTCTACTCTTTCTATTAATAAATCTATTCAAGTTTTCCTCCACATTCCTGTATGTTTGATGATATATGCATTTGTGTGGTCAATATATATCTGGTCCTATATTGTTTATGATTTTAGATCTCTGTACTTCGATAGTATTATGCTGCTTTGACTTTACAGGTGCTCTTTGAAGTGGGGTAATCAAGGAAGAAGAGGCAAAGATCTGTCAGAGGGGAGAGGAAACAAACAAGGAACCAAGTGAAAGACTGAGGTTGGTACTCTTTGCTTCCTTCCCATCTACTTCTCATAAAGGAAAACGAAAGTAACTTTATTCTATTTGTTTCTAAGATAGCTACCCATCTTAGTGGGACTAGTAGCTCTGAGTGGACACTAGATTTCCCGATAACAAGAATGCACTGATCTATAAACTTAGAGATCTGTGGTTCTTGGCACATCTAAGGAGACTGCCATCCCCAAGCTTGAGCCGATGTTAGGGTCCCATAATTATAGGAAATTTGATGATTCAAATATTATTTGTGGCTCTCATGATAAAGCTTTTGGCTTGCTGACTCGCCCCGCTTCCTCTCCATTTTCATCATCCTTTACTCAGCTTCCCGCTTTATCACCCACTTTCCTCGTTAATTCATCTGAATATTACCCTAGCATAAACCAAATACCTACTTTCAAATCATTAAGAATAGATTTGTGTGACAAAAAGGTTATATATTGTAGAGCTTTTTGTTTTAAAGCCTTGGATTTTATTGAAATTTGCATAAAAAATAAGCCCAAAAGCTTAGCTTCCACTTCATCTCCATGCGACCTACATTCAAAATACCTAAGCCTAGCACACCTAACACCAAGCACAAGCACAAGTGGGTAGCCTTGGGCTTATTTTTTCAAAACACAATGTAACTATGGGCTTATAAGAACCATCATGAAGAATCTTCCCTTGTGAATATGGGATAAATCCCATAAAGTATATATATATATA
>APFE030756260.1:67411-82762 GCA_000404065.3 Pinus taeda
GATACATACTGTGTTAATGTGTGAATGCTCTTGATGTTTTATTGTTATTGATGCTGCTATATTGATGATCAACGTACAAGAGCTTATGTATTGTGTATGTTTTCCACAATAGTACATGATCAGGATAATATCTGTTGAATATGTGTTAAATTATTCAAAATTTCTACAAATGAAATCTCTAAATGTTAATGGACAACTAGATCTCTTTTAATGTTAAAATCTAATTTCTAAAGAAGGGAGAAAAGGAAATGAACAAATCAAAACTTCGAATAGTTAGATTATTCTAAGCTGGCAAAATGTCTATGAAATGAAAGCAAAAATGGTAACAGCTAAATGAAGTGTTTTATCACTCTGCTATACAATTTTGGGAGAGCTACCTCCTTGTGATAGCATTTGGAGGGATCTAATACTTCATTGTTCTAAGAAAAAGTAAACATAAAAATGCAGAGAAAGACTCATTCATAAATTAAACACGTCACCACTTAGTTTTGAGATGAACCATCAACTGAAAGGGCTTTCAGAAATATTCACTTACAACATGAGTTATTAAACTAACATCAAATCTACTGTGTGCTCTAATGCTCTAAGCACCAATTGGAAAATAGGAGGACTACTTTCTTGGACTATTTTGTCAAGCATAGATTACACAGTTAGATAAATCTACAATCAACTGGTTGAACACACTTGCATGAATTAAACTTGCATGAATGGAAAATCTAAACTATTAAACTTGAAAACAATCATAAAAATAAAATGACATACTTGAATGAAATCAAAAAAACTAAAAAATAAAATCTACTCTACCTTACATTCTAATATGCTCCATGACATCTCCTACTTCACATCTCCTTCCATGTTGGGAACCTCAAAGCTTTATTCAAATTCTTCAAAATTACAAAGTACAACAAGTTGAGCTAACAAAGTTAACAAAAGCTTCCAAATAAAGGAGAGAGATCTACTATTTATACAAAAGATGAGAAGTCATCTCATTAATGAGAGTCCATGAATCTCTCCCTATACCTCTAGAGTTATAATCAAAAGAGGAAATGATAAGACACATGTCTTCTTAGAGTTTCTATACAAATAGGAAATGTCACACATATCGTCATGATCCCATGATCCTCTCCACCCAAATTCGAATTTGGCCCTAGGATGCCACATAAAGGTCTTCTAGAAGCTTCATTTTGACCTACAAATGTCAACAATCTCATCCCACTTGTTAGGTATAAGCATATGCACATTATTTTCTAATTTTTAACCAAAAATTCACTTAAAAACGTTGGAATTAATAAAGTTTGGAAAATCATAAATGTGACCCAATAATGATGAAAGTGAGATGAATGTAGTGACATGGTAGTGAAGCTTACCAAGTGACTAGTATTTTCAATACAAGTCATTAGCGGATGAAAAGAATCCAGGAAGTTTAACAAAAAGAGCTTCATTAACAGATGGCAAAATTAGGATTCTTCAAGAAAAGCCTTCTGTCCAGCGTCCTATTACTCATCCAAGAAAATATGCATTACCAGTTTCTGATCCTACAGAACCCACATCCAATCAACCTGTACTATCTTCCCATGAGTTGTATATATCTGAAGTCAAGCCTTTTCTAGCTGTAAATAAAATGTTTAGAATTTCTCATTCTCAAATCGCCCCAGTTGAGGAATGGAAATTTTCCAATCACCGCTTTGTGAAAGGAGGAAAATGGCCTCCAAAAACAAAATTCTGCACTACATCATCATCATCAAAGCAACCTCCAACACGAGTTGAATGTGCCCCTTTGGTTGAACACAATTCCTCAAATACAAATGATCTAGATCAATTGTATCAACTTGGTAATTATATTACTACATCTTGTTCTTATGCTGAAGATGCCATAGATGATCTAGGTGCACAAAATGAACTCATTTTAGCCAATCTCAAGCTTTTACATGATGAACAAGAAGAAGAAAGAGCTTAGAAAGAAGTTAGGATGCAGAAGAAAGAACGACGAAGAAAAGCAAAGGCATCACAGATTTTAAAATTTACTATAGATATGTCGACCCCAAATTTCTGGGATCAAGAAGAGACAGAAGCTAGCGCTTCTAAACCATCTTTCAGGCCAATGAAAATAGATTCTGTTCCATAAAAATCTAGAAAAACAGAAGCAGAAGTTGTAGCTCTTGAAAATGCAGCTTCTAAGTTCCCATCTTTCATTATGCCATCAATCCAAAAGGCCAACTTTGTCAAAGAAATCCAAAAATATCCTAGAATAGAAGAAGACCTATTTGCTTCTAATTCTAGTGGTTATATTCTAGATCTGGACAAATCCACAAACCTAGCTGAATCAATCAGAATGTGGATTGGGGCTTTATATCAGATGCAAGTAACTATTAGGCTCGACAATATATCCATATTTGTTCTTGTAGAAAAGAGAATGGCTGGAATAGTATATGACTGGTGGATTGGACCACCTGAGGTAGAGCGATAAGTAGTCGTCGCAACAAGACTATCTACTTTAGAAGTACTACTAAAAACATAGTTTGTCCCTGATCCAATTGATGAGAAAAAGCAAATTATTACAGATCTTGCTAGAATGGAGCTGAAAGATTTAAAATATCTTGAATCTTTTGGTCAAGATTTTATGACCAAAGTATACAAAGCAAATATTTCAAATGATTCAGTTCAAAAAATGTTATGGTCTTAACCTGCAAGACGATACCAGAATACTGAAAATGCGAAGAAATATGCCCAGAACATAAAATAGTGAGAAACAACAACAAGTATTTTATTATTTAGAAAGCAATGTTCACTTGCCTCTTCGAGGGGGCAACCTCCAATAGAGCAGAGCTCGATTACAAAATAAGACACGATGCTCCTCGCAGGGAGTTTTTTTTATATATGACTCATACATGCAATACCATGGAGCAATACCATGGTTCTTATTAATACCATCTATCTAATACCATGGCCCATTTGCAACTAACTGTGGTACCGTCATTAAATGCGGGTTAACCACTTACAATTATTAATATGGGCTTTATTGACTCTTAACTATAACTATGACTCGATCATACTACATAAATAAGGGGGTTAGGGTGGGACCCTAACATGCCCTCCCCCTTAAGAAGAGCCTTGTCCTCAAGGTTGAAGCTATGGAAGCTGTGGAAGAATAGTGGTTGGTTCCCACGTTGAATCTTCTAGAGAGGTGTCTTTCCACTTGACGAGGACTTCCTTGATCATGCGGCCATGCAGGTGCCATTCTCATGTGTCTAGGACCTGTTCAGGTTGGACCCAGATTGACCCTTCTTCATCCAATTCAAGTAGACTGGTTTGAATTCTGCAATTGTTCCCAATCACTTTCTTGAGGCATGAGACATGGAAAAATGGATGGATGTTTGCAGTAGGTGGCAAAGCCAACTTGTAAGCCACTTCTCCAATGCACTGAAGTACTTGATACAGTCCATAGAATTTGGGAGAGAGTTTCTGACACTGTCTTTGAGTGATGTTTTCTTATATGGTTGCAACCTCAAAAATACATGATCCCCTTCTTGAAATTGGTGCTCTGAGCGATGCTGATCTACCTGTTGCTTCATGCGGTTTTGAGCTTGATGAAGATTCTCTCTAATATGGGCGTGCATGGTTGTGCGGTTTTGTAGGAGTTGATCTACTGCTTGTACCTTTGAGCACCCCTTGATATAAGAAGTAGGGGAAGGAGGGAGTTTACCATAAACTACTTCATAGGGAGTCACTTTGGTGGTGGCATGATAATTGGTGTTATACCACCATTCAGCTAAAGGTAACCACTGTACCCAAAGATGTTGCTTTTCTGAAGTGAAACACCTAAGGTAGGTTTCCAGGAATTTGTTGACTGCTTCAGTTTGACCATCCGTTTGTGGATGATAGGAAGTACTGAGTTTTAGTTGGGTACCTTGTAGCCTAAAGAGTTCCTGCCAAAAATTACTTGTGAAGATCGGGTCACGATCAGACACAATAGAAGTGGGCATGCCATGCAATTTGAAGATCTGATCCAGGAAAGATTGAGCGACCAAAGTCGGTGTAAAAGGGTGGGGTAGGGCACAAAAATGAGCATACATAGAAAGTCGGTCCACAACCACCTTGATGACTGACTTGTTTCCTGACTTTGGAAGAACTGTAATGAAATCCATAGAAACCTCTGTCCATATTGATGCGGGGATGGGAAATGGTTGTAATGTGCTTGGTGCTTTGATTGTCTCCCCTTTGTGGTGCTGACAGACATCGCATTCCGCTACAAAAGTAAGGATGTCCTTTTTCATGCCTATCCAAAAAAATGATCTTCCAGTGCGAGCCTATGTCTTCTGAAAGCCTGAATGTCCTGTAGTGGAGGATGAGTACAATTATGCCAAAATGTGGCTTTGGAGGGTGGATGTTGGTGATATTACAACTCTATCCTTGTAGGAAAGAATCTCATCCTACCACGAGTAGCCCTTGGTGGAATTTGGATCTGCCTGTAATTGAGTAATGAGTTGGGAGAGCGAGGGATGTGAAAACCATTCCCTGCCAGCCTCTTCAATCCATTCTGGAATGGGAAGGGAAATTGCAAGCAGGGTAGTTTCCTCCTCAAATTGGCGAGATAATACATCTGCTACAATATTTTCACGCCCTTTCTTGTAAATGATCTCAGAATCATATCCCAGCATTTTGGCAAGCCATTTATTTTGTTGTGGGGAGGAGAGGCATTGCTCCAAAAAATATTTAAGACTGTGATGGTCTGTGCGGATTTGGAAACGTCGCCACAATAAGTAAGGTCACCAGGTATCCACTACATGTAAGATGGCCATCATTTCCTTCTCATAGGTAGATTGTCCCAGATTCTTCCCACTTAGTTGTTGGCTTGTGAAGGCCAAGGATCGACCTTCCTACATTAAGACTGCCCCAATACCCGTACCCGAAGCATCACATTCAATTATAAAAGATTTGGTGAAGTCGGGTAGTGCTAAGACTGGAGTGGAACACATGGCATTTTTGAGAGCTGTAAATGCCTGTTGTGCTTCATCATTCCAGAAGAATGAATTTTTCTTGAGGAGTTGAGTGAGGGGCTTCACAATGCAACCATAATTGCGAACAAATTTGTGATAGTAGCCTGTGAAACCCAAAAATCCTCTTAGGCTCTTCAAGGTCTTAGGTTGAGGCCAATCCTGCATTGCCTAGATATTTTTGGGGTCCACCTTGACACCTTCATGCCCCACAATGTGGCCCAAATACTTAACTTCTTCCATGCCAAAAGAACACTTGGACATATTAACAAATAATTTATGCTTGTGGAGAAGTTGTAAGAGCAAATCTACATGTTGCAGATGTGCAGCCCAAGTGCAACTGTTGATGAGGATGTCATCGAAGAAAACAAGGACAAATTTCCTGAGATATGGTTTGAGAAGGTGGTTCATAAGGCTCTGAAAAGTAGATGGGGCATTACAAAGACCGAATGGCATGACCAGGAACTCATAATGGCCTTCATGAGTTCTGAAAGCAGTCTTTGGAATGTCAACTTCCTTCATGCGAATTTGGTGGTAGCCTGAGCGAAGACCCAACTTAGTGAAGAATTGAGCCCCATTGAGTTCATCCAGAAAATCATCAACAATCGGGATGGGAAATTTATCTTTGACTGTCAACTTATTGAGGGCCCTGAAGTCTGGACACATACGCCATTCCCCATCTTTCTTTAGCACCATGATCACCAGTGATGAATAAGGACTAATCCTGGGACGAATGATGCCTGCTTCCAAAAGTTCCTTGATTATTTTTTCTATTTCATTCTTTTGGGTGAACGGATATCTGTATGGGTGCACTTTTGGTGGTTGGGCTCCTGGGACCAAGGTGATGCTATTATCATGTTCCCTTCTCGAGGGTGGAAGCTCATGAGGCTTGTCAAAGACTGGAAGATGGTTATTTAAAATTTGTTGCATCTCAGGATGAATCGGTAGAGGATTAGGTTCGATGACCTGGATGGCATTAAATTGAGCTATAACTCCATGATGGCCCTTTTTTAACAATTTTTACATCCTATGTGAGCTGATGATAGAGGGAGCTCCCACCTAGAGTCCGCGGAGGGTATGTGTGGAGTTGTTCCGCTTAAAGCTCATATATAACTCCTGGAAATCCATTGTGATTGGCCAAGTGTGCGAAGCCATTCAACACCGAGGACAATGTCGCACCCTCCCATGTGTATGGCAAACATGTGTGTCTTTAACTGATAATCCCCCATTTGAAGTTTGACATTTTCATAGCGGCCTTCACATTTCATTGTTCCCCCATCCGCAATTTGGACTTGGAAATTAGAAACTGCTCGTACAAAACAATGCACTGCTTCCGTGACTCTGTGATGGATAAAATTATGTTTACTTTGACTATCAATCAAGACTACTACTAGGCGATGCTTAATAAAACCTTTGATTTTGAGAGTTTGAGGTGAAGAAATCCCTGCCAAAGCATGCAGTGAAATAACTGGTTCGTCAGGGACATTGTCCTTCTGGTTGTCCTCTTCTTCCTCCTTAGGTTCCTCAAGTGGTGGGGCTTCCTCCGATGAGCTGTAATCAGTGGCATATTCCTGGGGAGTATTTTTCATCATAGTAGTAACATAATCCCTACTTTCTTCTTTTTTCCATTTTTGCAGGTGACACCTTTTGAACCTTAAGTGTTTGAGTCGTGTTGTGAGCCTGTGGGGGGCGACCCTTGGCGATGAAATTTGGGCGAGTGGACTTGGCTGCTGATGCACGTTCCACATTACGAGCTACCTTGCAAGCCTCCGACCATGTGGGAGGGTGGTGCAGTCGGACGTGGGCTTGTATGGCCTCTTTAAGGCCGCTAATAAAACGTTCCGTGTAGAACGCATCTGGGAGACCACTAGTGCGGAAAGCTAAGGCTTCAAAGGCTATAATATATTCATCCATTGTGCCAGTCTATCGGAGCTTAGTGAGACGACCCAAAAAAGCAGAGTCCTGGTCAAAGCGCTCTATAAGAGC
Organism: Pinus taeda; assembly: GCA_000404065.3. Lineage (NCBI taxonomy): Eukaryota > Viridiplantae > Streptophyta > Pinopsida > Pinales > Pinaceae > Pinus > Pinus taeda. The sequence goes on from APFE030756260.1 coordinate 74,392, forward strand.
TTTTTTGAAGGTGTCCCAAGTCAAAAAACTTCCATTGCAACGTTGATTCCATTGCCACCATTGCCATCTTTCATTGTCCAAGTACATGCTTCCCATCATAAGCTGAGTCTCATTATCGAAGATGTAATTTAGATTGAAATACTTCTCCATTTGTGCTACCCATGCTGTCAGGTGAGAACCATAAAATTTATGCATATCCAAATTGGGAGGTCACGGACGAGATTGTTGGTGGGTGCCCCAGAGGTGAAGAGAGTGGCTAGACTCACCCTCACTGTGTTCATTGCCAATATATGCCTCCTCGTGGGCTTCCGCCTTGCCCTTAGAGAGTGCATTAGTTATTTTCATCAGCTGATCTTGGAGGTCTTTCAAGGATTGTTCAAGTTTGTTGATCTTCTCATTGGCCATAGCTTGAGCTCTAGTTTCTACCATGCACCGATCCGATGTACCTGAAATTTGGGACCGCCCGATTTTTTTTTTTTTGGGCACTAAAAATTGAATGCTACCACCTTGCTCAGCTCGTCGTCCTGATTCTTATGGGCTAGATCACCAATAAGTGCCCCGGGGGGTCTCTGACTCGTTTTTTTTTTTTAACTCCTAACGGAGTTTTACTCCTTGCTTAGGAATACTGCAGTGGCCAAATCCCCAAAATGTCAATGCCACCAAAAGTCCTGCGAAAATCACGCCCTGGTATAGGAACCCCACACAACAACTCAAATCTGGATGGCTAATCTAGTGGGTCTGAGAGATCTGAATGGATGATCGGATAGCTCTGAGTGGCGGAATAGATTGCTGCTACGAATCTGATGGATCTAATAGATCTGAATGGTTCTTCTGTTAAATCGGAACTGCGAGACTGATTTATGCTACTGCTGCAAACCCCACTTGCTAGATCTAATCTGGTAGAGATTATGTGTGATCCAGAGATAGAAAAGGGAACTATGGTCTCGAGGAGTGTCAGGTGCTACAGACCGCAATATACATAATGGTCTAACAATAGTACTCGGCCCAATGTTTCAGGGCTCTAACTAAGGAGGATCAACCGTACCCTTAGCCGTACAACCCAACTACCCTATTGTACGGGTGAGTAATCTCTCCGAGTGTTGTTCTCAGTGTACTGTAGCAGAAAGACAGTTGACGGTTTATCTATGGCGAGGTTTCAAAGGAGCTAGGGGGCTTCTGATATACCTAGAGGGTACTTGGAAGACAGTCCGTGTGCAGTTCTGTTTAATGCGATACTACTCGAAGGGGTACCCATAGGGGTTACAAGGGAGTCCAACAAGTGTGACCAACTCTTGTATTTCCTGCATGCATGCCTCCCCAAATCCACAGGTTTATGTGCTCAACGACAGATCCCGTGGTTTACAGACGCCGGAACATGTCTCTAGCCAATTTTTTTTTTTGCTAAGAAATGGAGATCCCACCGGCCCTGGAAAGTGCTCTGATACCACTTGTTATGCTCTTAACCTGTAGGAAAATACCAGAATACCAAATATGCAAAGAAATATACCCAGAACATCGAATAGTGAGAAACAACAACTATTTTATTGTTCAGAAAGCAATGTTCACTTGCCTCTTCGAGGGGGCAACCTCCAATAGAGCAGAGCTCGATTACAAAATAAGACATGATGCTCCTCGCAGGGAGTCTCTATCCTTTATATATGACTATACATGCAAACCATGGAGCAATACCATGGTTTTATTTATACCACTACTAAACCAGGCCCCATTTGCAACTAACTGTGGTCTCGTCATTAAATGCGGGTTAACCACTTACAATTATTAATATGGGCTTTATTGACTCTTAACTATAACTATGACTCGATCCTACTACATAAGTAAGAAGGTTAGGGTGGGACCCTAACAAAAAATATCATTTTTATCAAATTTTCCAGGAAATTTAGGAGATCTGATCTCTAAAGATATTGAAATTCAAAGTAAAACCATTGATCAGATTTACTGGATAGATCTCTTTTTTCAGTGTCAGGAGAAGGTTAAATATCTCTGTTGGAAAAAACAAGCACATGATATCACTCCCAGTGCTAATGTTTCTCGTGCTGCTTTGCCTTGGACACCATTCAAGAAAAAGAAGAAAAATAAAAGGTATGGAAAATTTAAGGCCAAGAAAATTGCAAATCCAAAACAACCTTTTAAAAATTTCATATTCTTGAAGAAAAGGAAAAAACCAAGAACCAAAAATAATTATTGTTTCATATGTAAACAAGAAGGTCATTATGCTCATGCATGTCCAAGAAGCACATCTAGTAAATTAAAAGCATGTGTAGATATTGAAGACTTTTGTGATGATTGGTCTGTTGTAAGTTCAGATGAAGAACCATCAGATGTATATATGTTGACTAATGTTCCTTATTCAAATGAAGAAGAATTAAAAAATTCTGTTCAAAAAATGAACATTTGCTATGACTGTTCTACTGATGAATTTTAAGTTGAAGAAGAAGAAGAACTTCACTATAGTGAAGAATTCGAGATTGACATAGACAACTCTGATTCTGTAACCAGTGAAACAAAATCCTTATGTTGGTCTCCAAAGCCAGAGAAAGACAAAGGAAAGCAAGTATTTCCCATTCTCCCATAGTTAAACTCTTTTTGTCCGTATTAGAAAAATATTGGACAAACATCCTCAATGCCAGTTCCTGAATTTGACCCAGTAGCCGAACAAACTTTGAAGAAAATGATCAAAACTACTAATCTCTTGTATATACCAATCTTAGTGCAGGTAAAGAATACTTGGATAGAACTTGATGCATTCATTGATGTGGGTGGATCAAACAACCTAGCACGGCCTTCTCTCTTCAAAGGATTATGGAAACCTCTCCAAAATATCATAATTTCCAAAACAGTCGGAGGTAAAGTTAATCTTACCCACTATATCGATAATATTTCTTTAAAACTAGGAGGGAATATTGTAAAGATATCTTCTATACAGCATTATGACCCATCAGCTAGTCTATTTTTGGGAATGCCATTCATACATTCAGTCTTGCCAATAATAATCAGTGAAGATAAACTTATCTTCAACTTCAAAAAGCAAGCAGTTTCTGTTCCAAGACTTAAAATTGTAGATTCAAAAGTCCGACGAGAAAGTCAAAAGAAAATCAGTTCCAGAAAACTGAAGAATGACTCAAAGAATTGGCAAGAGGTACTACAAATTTATGAGGCCAAAAAATCTTTAAAAATAAAGCAGAAAGCAGTTGTTGATTCACAATGGTCTCAAGATCAAATATCTGTATATGAAAAATTACTCAAAATTTGTTCCGAAGATCCGTAGAAGTTTTGGGAAAAAGAAATCCCAAGATAAGAGATTGTTACAATGCAGGACAATGGAGTACGAGGTAAGCTTATTCCTTGCACTCCTTCAGATGAACAGGAAATCAAAAAGCAAATTTCAGAATTGCTAAGTTTGAAATTGATTGAACCTAGTGTCTCTCACTATTCATGTTCTGCATTCCTAGTTGGAAATCATTCTGAAATTATCAGAGGTAAAGAAAGGATGGTAATAAATTATAAACCATTAAATGCCATCACTCAAAGTTTTCATTATCCTTTGCCTCATCAAGAAGTAATCATGCAGAAAATCCAAAAGAGTAAAATATTCAGTAAATTCGACATGAAGTCTGGTTATTACTAGATTCAAATTGAAGAAGCAGACAGACACAAGACAACATTCACATGCCCTGTAGGATTTTACCAATGGAAAGTTGTTCCATTTGGATTAAAGAATGCTCCTGCTTTAATCTAGAAAAGAATGGATTTTATATTTGGTAAGAATGATTTCATCATTACTTACATTGATGATATTCTGATCCATAGCCCAGATTTACAGACACATTTGGCTCATTTAGAAATATTTCTACAAGAAGTCAAGAATCATGGAATTGTCCCCTCAGAAAGGAAAATGATTTTGTTCCAAGATAATATTGATTTTCTTGGAATTCATGTAGTAGATAGACATATATAAATGCAACCTCATGTTCTTACAAAGCTTGCTGAGTTCCCTGATGAGCTTAAAGATACAAAAATGATTAAGAGATTTTTGGGTGTATTAAATTACATTCATAAATATATTCCTAGGTTATCAGAAAAAATTGCTCCCATCAGAAGACATCTAAAATCAGGATGGTCTAGTCAAGCAACAGATGCAGTTAGAACACTCAAAGCAGAATGTCAAACTCTTTAAAAACTACAGCCCCCCGGAGATGGATTGCTTATTTTACAAACTGATGCATCAGATGAATTTTGGGCAGACGCCCATTTTGAAAAAAGGAAGAAAGTAAAGCAGAAGAATTATGCGCCTATGCATCAGGAGAATTTCTTCCCAATCAGAAAAATATTTTGATGCAGAAAAAGAAACTTTGGCAATCTTCAATGGCATCAAAAAATTTGAATTATATCTTACCCCTACAAATTCTTGAACAGAACTGACTCAATGAATTTTAAATATTTTTTGGCAGCAAAATTATCAAGACGAATGGCAAGGGGAAGATTATTAGCATGGCAAATTTGGTTCCAGCAATATGATTTTGATGTGGAATGGATTCCAAGGAATTCAAATTACCTTGCAGATGCTCTAACCAGGGAAATGAATAAAGCTCACAGAATCACCCACAGCAAGAAATAAGTCACAGGTAGTATATTTGATTTTCCAGAAGAAGAAGATAATTTTGTCACATTTGTAAAAAGGTTTAAAATTTTGGAAAAACATGTTGAAGATCTCTGTTCGAAGATTAAAAAGGTAGCTAGTCTCAGATTAAGAAGAAACCAATGGATTTAGAAATGCCAAGCTTGGAAATCCAAAAATATTGGCTCTCTTCTTGATTTAGATCCAGAATTAGTCAAGGTATAATCGCTACCAAATCTTAAAGTCAAGATTTATTTTAGAACTCTTGATGACTTATGGTCAATGCCATACACACAATCTATGATTTGGGTTATGCAAATTTTAAATTACTATAAGATGATTGGTAGTATTGATTTTTCTCTAGAAATCTTCACCAGCGCCAAAATGATGGATCTTGATGATGTTAACATCAAAGAAGAAGTTGGAAAATTCTTAACATATTTAAGAATTGTAGACTTATTTGAAGAAATGGAAGCATCATATTTACAGAGAGAAGATTTAGAATATATGCATTCAGACACTTTCCCTCAATATGAAATATTTGAACCATTCACAGATTGGGAAATTAAAGAAGGATTTTGCAAAAAGAAACAAGTTGAAACAATCTCAGTGTGTAGAAAGAACTTTGCAGTATATCAAAATATTTTCCACACCATGGGATTTTCAAAGTCCAGAAATGAGAAATGTTGTTGACCCAAATCCCTTCTCACAAGTTTTTGAAAGCCATTTTTTAGGAAGCTCAACTTTTGCTAAAAACAAAGAAGAGATAAAGAGAGTCATTAAATGGCTAAAAGATTTCCCCAAAAATAAGTTGGTTGAAAAAATTCATGTCATCAAAAAACTAAAAGAATTACAACGGAAACATCATGTTTTAAAGTTTTCAGTCAATCAAAAAGCTTTGATCATAGTAGGTGTAATGACAAGAAACTGGACTTCAGATACTATATGTTTAATCAGTCTACTGTTATCAACCAAGGTTTGAACTTCATTCAATTTTGAACTTGGATGGAAAGAAAAGGAAGGGTTAAGTGACCATTGTAGAATTTGGGTACAACACACGATAGAAACAACAACACATATGCTTCAGATCTTCAAATGGGAACTATTGGATGGAATAGAACTATATGTACAACAGATGACAACCTTCTCAACCACTCACAAAGATTCCTTCTTGGATATAGGAATAAATCCTACGGCTTACATTGGCAGATGGAGAAAAAGAGATGATCCATTCAAGTTACCTTATCAAATTCATCATGCCTTCAAGGACCGAATAAAGTTAGAATTCGGACAGTCCTCTAAAGCAGCTACAACATCTACAGCACCAGCATCTTCAAAAGGAAAGGACACTTTATTTTTAGATGTGTACCAAGATGCTCAAGACCCCACTGAGCTGGACTACGAAGAAAAGTATCTAAAGATACTTGAAGAAGCGTATCTAAAAAAGAATCAATCATCTGACGAATTCGATGATTATGATGAAGACCACAGTCCTAAGGGACCATGGTGATAGTCCTTTGATTCCTTGTAAATAGTAGGAAGCCTCAATTATTGTACTAAGTGTGCTTTTGCATTATTGTACTGGAATATTGAGTAGACACAGTCGGACTATGCAAATGCTGACAGGACCCTCAATTATTTCCACTTTGTGTCATGTCTAGATAAAAGTAGATTCTCTAGGAAGTCTATAAAATAAGAGATCAGCAGATGAGAAACCCATATTGTTGGACCGAGTGCTTCTAAGTTCTAAGATTTCTTATTTTACTATTATAATGCTCTGTAATTTTACTGTTTGAGTTAATAAAAGCTTCCCACACCCTTTTACTCTAAGATGAGTTATTCGCTTGATATCTTCTTCTAAGTAACAGTAAGGCTGCAAGAGAGGCGTTTGTAAAGATGCTAAGAGAAGTGCCCAAGGAGGAGGCCGAGTTGCAGTAGACGTGTGCAACAAGTACTTGAAGATACCATCTCAAGGAGCTACTTTTCTGACTAGTAAGAGGTTCTCGATCTTTATAATACTTGATCCTTTCTATTAGAGGTTCTCGATCTTTTATAATACTCGATCCTTTCTATTTGTGAAATGGAGGTGATATAATGGACATGATAGTGAAAGTGTAATGGAAGTGAATGACAATTTTGAGACCCAACAAGTCATAAAGGGTTGTTCACCCTTAATTTGTAAAGTGTAAAGTCGGCTGTAAATATCTACCCATGGTCCGTGGACCATGGGATTGTATAAAAGGAGCTAAGTAAGCTCAAAGTAATCATAGGGTTTTGGTAGTAGAAGACAAGGCTTGGAGTCTTGGTAGAGAAGTCTAAGTTTCAGGTGTTATTGTAGGGAGAGGCTCTACAGCTGAGTGCGTAGAGGCCTAGGGTGGAAGTCCACAGCTGAGTGCGCGGACCCTTGCAGCTGTGTGCACAGGGCGGATATAGTCTATAATCATCTAAAGATACCAATAAAGAGAAGAATTTTACAAATTATGTGTCTTTGTTTCCTGTTAATGCATCTAGTTATATTGTGTTTTGAGTTTAATTTATAATGTTTATGTAATGCATGAATATATGTGATTATATGGGATAAATGAATACACGTGAGAATATCATATTATGCAGCGCTAACTGTGATTGTTTAGTAAGATAAGTAAAACACTTAAGATACGTTTTCACATCAGCGCAAAAGTACTTGAACTGCAGGTTAGGGCTATGCGAAGGTTAATTGTACTCCTTTGTAGAGGTACTAAAGGTCAGAATAAAGGGCTAGATGGATAGAGCCCTAGATCTTAATGACATGTGCGAAAGCAGGAACAGAGGGAATTAACCGACATCATGACCATCTCAGGGTGTAGAAACTTGGTTCCAGCATCCTTCCTTACTGCTTCAGGTGAGACTTTGGTCCACTCTCTACGGGCTGATGCCGAAAGGGCCAGTAGTGTAGGGATTTTTTTGGCTAACTAATGTTGAACCTGGGTCAGGCCCCACATATCCAAAAAGTGGTTCCATTGCCGGCACTGGAATCTGCATAAGAGATGTGTGATGTCGTATCACTAGAATTCAACTAAGAAAGAGATCAGAGACTAGTTGGATAGGAAGATCCATGAATTCACGATGTAGGAGAACGAAAAATCTGTGACTAACAAAGGAACAATGGTTGGACAGGTACCTGTATATAGAAATTCACGAGATCTTTTTCTGTTCCTTTCTACTTGAGCTATACGAGTGGATCACGAAGCTAGTGGATAGCCAAGGAATGTGGAGACTTTATGGTCCTATTTTCTGGACCCCGGAGTTAGTACAGAGACTGGAAGCCTCTGAGGATAAGATCACTTGCGCTGTCAATCATTGGCTCAATCACAGCATAGGAGGATTTGTGAGTGAATTCGCGGTCGATACCTCAGTTAGCTATAGTGAGGTGGAGCAGCAATTTTTCAAAGGTCCGAGAGGTAAGTACTTGAAGTATTTGAATACGTGGATTAAGATGTTATTGTGCAAAAAAGGGCTTATGCAGCTACCTTGATGTTTGGAGCTATGTGAAGCAGAAAGACTTATAGGAACGAAGGAAGAAAGGGTCTTGAATATAGTCCATTGATTTCACCTCCACTAGGTGGCGAAGAGGGAGTAGTGCAAGCTTCTTTGTGAAGTGCAATTTAGTTAATAAGGCAAGGATTCCAGCGTCTGCCACCTCCACCCACACCAACTCCAACTTCACCACCATCACCTACGGCTTCACCCATACCA
>APFE030756263.1:6611-22570 GCA_000404065.3 Pinus taeda
TTTTTTTAATTTTTATTTTTGGATCCTCGAACTTAGCCTTTGGAAAAATCACCTAAGACCTAGGACTTAGGACTTATGCTGGGATTAAAACATTTTCTAACCCTCAAGAGATTTTACATCATGACTTTTACAATTTTACATCTCAAGGGGGAAAACCCATTTGACATAGACCCTCATAGATCACTCAGTTCTGCGACCAACTATAATCTAGCAGATCAATGCACTAGGATTCCCCTAAGATTCTAATGACAAAATTCATTCCGGCTTTGGGGTTAGTCTGAAAGAAAACTCTGCCGATCATGGATCAGTGAGACAAAAAACCTTCCGGAACGTAGATTATCACTAGAAATTAGGTCCACCTAGGCAATTTACATACATGACTCAAATCTGCTAAGATTATTTACAATTTACACATGCAGACTGGGTTTACAAAACAATATGATCGGGTTGATGATGATAGACATGGACACGTTGCTCAAGCGCTATCCCTTTTGCGAAAAAGGGGTTGTACTGCTAATAGGCAGTTGACACGTAGCGGTCAACAGGTTCAAATTCCCCTTTTTGTGTGGCCCTACATCCCACTACCAATTTAATTTTCCTTTTTCTCTGATGTTGGCAGCTTCCATTTCTCCAAAAATTGGTGGGGACTACCTCCACCCACTTTTCCTAAGTTCACATGCCAAAATATTTCCCAACACCCAAATTGCAAAAATGGAAAATATTCTTATCGAAATTAAATTAATTGGGGACGTTACAAAATGAATCAAGTCCAAAATCTTCTCGAACTTGTTCTTGTTGCTTTGGATAGAAACATTGATGTACTTGCCAAGCGCTCACCATTTGTATATGCCTTATTGGTCAATGTTTGAATCTGGAAGACCTGTGACCGTCTCCCTCAGAATGGAGAATGCTCTATAATTTAGGTGCCCCATCCTCTTGTGACACAAATTGCACAAGCTGTCACTCCCTTGAACCGATTCTTGAATAGGCTCATCTTGTAACCTGTACAAATTACCTTCTCTAACAACAATCACTTGAGTCAAGTGTGCGATAAGATCCTTTCAACCTAATAGATACTTGCCCTCTCTTGATCTCCACTACAAGAACTTTATCCTCCATGACTGAAACTTAAAGCAAATTCTTCATGATCCCTAGAGATAACAACATGTCCTTTAAGTCCAAAGATCTCTCTAACTCGATTTGGAATGAGATCGAACCAACTCCAGCTATTGAATACTTGGCATCATCACCAAGCTCCACATGTATTGCTAAGTCCTACTTTGTTAGAATCATAAACAACCACAAAGCTGATGTTATATGATGAGATGCCCCATTGTCCCCATATCACATGTTCCTTGGAATTATGTTTGGAGACAACAAGAATCCAATGGGAAATCATTCTCAAACTTTGCAGCAAAATTGGTCATTTGAGTTTTTGTTGACGCTGCCCCTTTGCTTCTACTATTGCGTCCCTTTGCCCTTCTTCTTCTTCTTTGGATATTTTGATGCATAATGTTTGAACTTATGACAAATGAAATACTTGATTTTTCAGAATTTTAATCACAGACACAGAATCTAGATGTGAAAAAATACTAGACTAGCGTCTTGCAAAACAAGAGAGGAGAGAGAAAAATTGCTAGAAAAATCACTAAATGACCAAAGAGAAAATTTGAATTAAGACACATTAGATGAATACTCGATGATCAACTGTTGATGTCCTATCTATATACATAACCTCATTATAGAACCTCTCCAAGAGGAAAAACAATTCAAACTATATTGGGATTCCAAGATCTTGCACTCAAAAGTAGTTTCCCTAGTTGGTAAGTAAGTCAAAATTAGACTAGGAGACCAAGAAATTAGAAAAATAGCCTAAAATGGAGCAAAATGGAAGTAAGTGGATTTAGAAATAGTTAGAACTGATAAATAACTCATTCACACAAAAAAAATAAGCAGCTAAACTCCAAGATTGGATTAAAAGTCAACTAACAAGGGGAGGATAGAGAGAAATGGTGGCTAACTGCTAAAACATAGGGAGGAATTGTGCATTCACAAGAGGGAGGCCTATGCATCAGGGAGTGGAAATATCCATGTCAAAATTTGTTAGCATAGGGAGGTACTCTCACATGCCCTTGGTGCTAGGCTTGTGACGGAGAAACACTCATAAGATGAAATTTTACGAGTGTATGGGCTAAGACCCATCGTCTTTTGATGAACCTTGGTAGTGACCCATGGTATTTTGACCCCTAGTATTGCAGCCTTCTAAAGACCAATTAGAATCCAATGTAGAGGTTTGAGGTTAATCATGGAGAGGAGAATAATGGATGTTTGAGTGGGGCGCTGATTTGCTGAGAAAGGAGAAGCAGATCGAACCTATGGCAAGAATAACCTGTAGCAAAAGGAAAGGTCAGGGGTTGCTATTTAGAGGTTCAGACATCAGTCCAAAATAGAAGGAAAGGTCGTAGGTCTGTTGAGTATTATCTGTATCTATAGGGAGATTCGTTGAGGCCTGTGGGAGACGTGTGAGGTTTGAGGGCTATAGGAGGTAGCCTCAAGAGGATGGATCAACGTAGAAGGATGTTTACAGGTGGTCCAAGGATTTGAGAGGGTTGTATAAACCCCATGGTTCTATAATAGTATCCTAAAGTGGCAGCAACAAGGTGGTGAATTGTTGTAGGGGTTTTGTTGTAAAGGACAGTCACATAAACATTGTTTGTAGGGAAGTGACGGCTTGAAGGACTAACCCTCAGTCGAAGAAAATTGAGATGTGCCTTGTCTTACATTTGGGCATATTTCTAGGGATTGTAAATGGCTATTCTCCTTGGTACAAGAGCCCTAGAACCCTTATTAAATGACTGATAAGAAATTAGTTCTGGCAATATAATTATGTGTTTTGTGTATGATCTAATTATTGTGTTTTCTATTGTGTAAAAGTTTCAAAGTTAGGCATTTCAGTGTCTTTGTGTTTTCTGAAATTGTCAAAACATAGACCAGACTTGGGGAGCATGGATTTCTAACAACCCTTCAACGAATGTCTAGTTAACACCATGTTTCATCCTAGGTGTCATCCCTACTAAAAATAGACTTGCTAATAATGGAAAACACTAAATGTAGAATATATCCCTATTGATATGAAAAGTGGTTATATGTGCCCCTAATAATGTATGAAGATGGTCTAATGATGGCTAAAATGTAGTTCACAGTGAGGTCTTAATGAAATGTTGAGTGCAATGTACCCCAATAGATTTTACTCAAGTTCTTTTTCTCTAGTTGTTAGGCTAACACCTCGATTTCCCCTTGCTCTTATAGGAACCCTTTCCTTTGTCCAATTGGGTGTTAAATTTTCAGATTGTTCTATGTTATATTAATTACTTTAGCCCAATTCAATACTTCAATTAACAATCTTTTCAATAGCAATTAATATTGCAAGATTGCCAGTTTTCGACATCCAGATTGTACTCAAATTATATCACTGTTGCATAATAATTAAAACCCTCAGTTGTTGCACTGGTTTTCCCAAGTTCAGTTTTTCCGGGGACATTTATCCAAAAATAAGTGTCAATTTGAATGTGTGTGTGCTAGCATATTTTTCAATGTGTTTATGTTTTCTGAAATTGTCAAAACATAGACTAGACTTGGGGTACATGGATTTCTAACAATCCTTCAAGCAATTTCTAGTTAACACCATGTTTCCTCCTAGGTGTCACCCCTACTAGAAATAGACTTGCCAATAATGGAAAACACTAAATGTAGAAAATATCCCTAATAATATGAATGTCTAGTAGTGATTGAAAAGTGGTTATATGTGCCCCTCATAATGTATGAAGATGGTCTAATGATGGCTAAAATGTAGTTCATAATGAGGTCTTAATGAAATGTTGAGTGCAATCTACCCAGTAGATTTTACTCAAGTCCTTTTTCTCTAGTTGTTAGGTTAACACCTCGATTTCCCCTTACTCTTATAGGAACCCTTTCCTCTGTCTAATTAGGTGTTAAATTTTCTGATTGTTCTACTTTAGATTAATTAGTTTAGCTCAATTCAATATTTCAATTAACAATATTTTCAATACCAATTAATATTTCCAATCATCAATAGTTATTGAAGATAAAACAATAAATGCAATGACAACAGAGATAATCAACACATCAACAAGAGACACTAGGTTTGGTCAAAGACCAGGGAAAAATCACACAAGGGGATAAACCCTTAGAAATTCTTCTTTTATTAGATTTTCATAAAATGTTTAGCAGAGTACAAGGAGCCCAATACAATATCATCCAGAAAAATAACCCAATAACATTTAGAAATATGTTTCCAACATCAATATATATTAGAGACAACTTTTCTTGTCTGCGGTTAGCTTCGGGCAACAGTGAAATTTCAGTTCAACTTTCCAGTCGCAGGGAGGAGTTGTGCGAGCGACTAAAGGCTTCTAGCTGCTCCCTTGAGCCTGCAATCCATTGACTGCAACTGAATTTATCCTTTGACAAGCCAAGGACTGTAACCCAAAACCCTAGAAACAGATACGAGCTTTGGACCTTGTAATTTCGGATCTTTGTGAACTTATTTTGTTGACCCATCCTCAGACCTGTGCGAACCAATCAATGAAAAAGAGAAGAAGAAGATGCTTGGTGATGTCCAAATGAGCTTGAGGTCACTTTGTTTTTATAAGCTTCCAAGGGTGACCAATTTACCATTAGGGCCGACTTGTCCAAATGTGCATATGTGGGATTTTTTTTCGTATGTACACTTTCCCTTGTCCAAATTTGATGATCTTTTGGTCAATTTTGGTCGTCTCAAAAAGAGGAATTAAATGCAATTGTCATCACCATCAAATGAGTTGTCCAAAGTGGAATTTGGCCCTATTTTCCAATTTTAATACTCCCTCTCAACTAGGAAGAATTCCACTTGCATCATGTCATCTATATTCTATCGTCATATCATGTCCCATCTCTGCTCAACTCTATTTGCTGAATCATTCTTAAATCTAAAGAAGAAGAATCATAGGAGAGATGAAGCTACCACCCTTTACATCGTCAGAGAGCACATCTCAATCCGAAAACAATATTAGGGAGCACATCTCAACCTAAAACCACATCAGGGAGCACATCTCAACCCAAACCCTTTACATCGTCAAAGAGCACATCTCAACCCAAAATCTCAGGGGGGAGCTAAACATCTACAACCCCATATTGAGCAATAGGTGAAATAGGGGAGCACATCTCAACCATCCTATTGCCTACTGATCTTCCCAAAAATGACCCTTAAGAGTCATGTGGTAGAACACCTGCATCATAATCTTCTTTGGTTGTACACCCCCAAGTACACTCTCAACTCGTTGGCCAGAGGAGGAGTGGTATTCCCAACAAGCCTAGCTTGTGGGTATGATGCCAACTAGGGTATACTCTACAAAGATCAAGATAGGGGAGCGACATCTCCAATTCTATGGGTAATAGATAAGGGAGAAACATCTACGACCCTATTGTCCAGAGATCCCTCAACCCTAGGAGCTCTCCATCCCAATTCCTCACCCTGGGAGCTCAAACAGGGGGGAAGAGTTGGCTCAGTGTTCTCAATCAATGATGCCCCTTATCAGGAGGGGTCATATTCATCATTCCAAGCTTCTCTTTGAAGAAGCCTTGGTGATAATATTTGCAATCTGCACATTTGTCAATATGTGATTAAGTCTAACAACGCCTCTTTGGACCATGTCTTGACCTCTATGTGCTTGAACTTGTCATGAAATACAAGATTTTTTGCCAAACGGATCTCACTCATGTTGTCGCAATATATCATTGTAGTGTCTAGGCCCTCCTCAAATAGCTCTCAAAAAAGCTTCCTCAACCAAACTACTTTGTAGCTAGCCATTCTAGAAACAATGTACTTTGCCTCGGTGATACTCAATGCTACGTATTTATGCTTCCTGGTCATCCAAGATATTATGGTAATCCAAGGCTAAAACAACATCCAGACGTACTCTTCCTGCCGATAACATTTCCCGCCCAGTCAACATTAGCATATCCATGAAGTCGAATGTCTTCAGCAGAATATGTCAAACCAAATGTGATCGTTCCATGCAAATATCTCAAAATGTGTTTGGCAGTGATCCATTGTGCATGGAGAGTCTCAGTCATGAATTGACTTAACGTATTAACTGCATAGCATATGTCCAGATAGGTGTTCACTTGGAACATCAGAGCCCCAATCAATTGTTTATACTCGGATGGATTCGCCATATCAAGTCCAACAACCTCTCCAGATAACTTCTTGATCTCATTTCCATCAATGTGGGTAGGGACTTGCATTTATTCTGTCATTCCAAATCTCTCCAACGACATTTTGCCACACCACAAGGCCTAGAAAGTAGTGCATGAGTCCAAGGTCCTTCATCTCGAATTCAGAGGCTACCTCCATGTTACACTCGATCATCAGGGGCTCGCTACCTGTCAAGAATAGATCATCAACATATGAAACCAAAATCAACAACATACCTAGGACTACCTTGAAGGAGAGGTTAGGATCGACATTGCTTCTTGTGAATCCTGACTTCACCAAATAACTACCATCCAAGCATACCATGCTCTGGGGGCTTGCTTCAGACCATACAATGCTTTCTTCAACCTGCAAACATGTGTCTTTCAATCCTTTACTTCAAATCCTTGTGGTTGTTCAACATACACTTCTTCTTGTAACATGCCATGGAGGAATGTAGTCTTCACATCGATTTGATGAAGGGTCCATCCTTGACTTGCAAAAAGGGAAACTATCATCACAAATGTATTGAGCCACAACTGAAAATATATCATCATAATCTTCTGCCTCTTTCTGGGAGAACTCTCAGGCCACGAACCTTGCTTTATATTTCTCAATGCTACCATCAACTCCATGCTTGATCTTGAATAGCCACTTTGAAGTCACCATGAATTTTCCCTTTAGTCTTGGCACAACATCCCATACATCATTCTTCGTGATTGATTCATATTCCCCGTCCATAGCATCTTTCTAAACTTTTTCTTTTATGGCTTCTTGAAAGGTGGGAGGTTCGACTTGAATCATAGTGCTCATCACTACAACATATCCCTAGTACTTGCAAGGCTTCTTGCTTTCTCTCAATGGTCTTCGAACGGGAACATGTCTTTCGTCATCCTGTAAACTGTCACGAAGCCAAAGTGGCCTCTTCTTGGGAGAATCACATGGAGGAGGATCTAAGGGATCCTGCAAGGCTTCTCGCTTTCTCTCAATGAGCTTCGAACAGGAACACCTATTTCATCATATTGTAAAGTATCACGAAGCCAAAGTGGTCTCTTCTTGGGAGGATCACATGGAGGAGGATCTAAGGGATCCATGGGCTCCATGGGATCATCAACAATATCTATCTCAGATTCAAGCATGGAAGGACCATTTAAAATATCCATATCATCATTCTTCTCAGGTGGAGGCGGAGGAAGGTCCCTTGCTTTCTCGGGGGCAACATCTTCATCAAATGTTACATCCCTGTTAATCTCAACCTTCCTTTGACCATAAATATATATTCTAAAATCTTAAGAATTTTCACAATATCCAACAAACGTATATTTTCTTCCCATGGCCTCCAACTTGTTTTTTTTTGTCCTTCGACACATGGAAGTATACGGGGCAGCCAAAGGTACTAAGATGACTAACATCGGGCTTGACACCTGTGAATACTTCTTCGGGGGCCTTGTTGTCTAATGCTTTATGAGGCACCTTGTTTTGAACATATACGACAACATTCGTTGCTTCTCCCCAAAGGAACTGTGACAATGTTTGATCATGAAGCATGGCACGTGCAACTTCTATAATGGATCTACTTTTTGTTTCAGCCACTCCATTTTGTTTGAGAGTATAGGGCACTATTGTCTCTTTCTTGATACCTTCTTGCAAAAATCAATGAACTCCTTTGATATGTACTCTCCACCATTGTCAGACCTGAATGTTTTGATTTTCTTCCATGTTTAATTTTCGATCAAATCTTTGAACTCCTTGAACATTTCAAATGCATCATCCTTGTGCTTCCAATAATATATCCATGTCTTTCTTGAGAAGTCATCAATGAAGGTGATGTAGTAGGGATGACCACCAATAGAATACACAACATTAGACCACATATGTCAGAATGAATGAGATGGAGGATGTCATTTGTCTTGTTCTCGCTAGAGGGGAATGGTCCCCTTGTTTTCTTTCCACTGGCACGACCTGGACATACTCCATCATGTTGAACTTGAACATTGGGAATGCTAGAGACCAATTTCTCCAACTTCGGAAGAGAATCATAATGTAGATGGGCCAATCTTTGGTGCCATAACTCGCTTAGATGATTAGTATGATGGGCCAATGCTAGGAGAGGTCTTCCAGTAACCCTATAGAGTCCTTCATGTCTTGATCCCAATGTGAATTCATCTCTCATAGGTGATACACCAGGTCAAGTAAGAACCTTTCCCTTGATGAAGGCAACTCTCATCCCTTTGTCTTTTAAAGCGGGTATTAATACCAAATTATTCTTCAAACCCGACACATACATTACATCATGGAGCAAATAGATTGCTCGGAATTCAAATGAAATTTGACAGACCCAAAACCTTTAACGAGATGAGTGGAGTTGTCTCCAAGAATAATTTTCAAATTTGACTCCCTCTCTACCAAAATATATAGAACTTATTTATACCCAAAGAAATGATGAGTGGCCCCACTATCAACCAACCAACTATCCCAATAATTCGGAGGAGAAGAATTAGTGAGAGTAGTAATAAGAATATATTCAGATTGATTTGCAACATTACTTTCATACCTGGAGAATCTTGACTTCTTTTGGGGATGACGGTCTTCTTCATGGTCACTAGGAGCATCTCTTCTTCTTCTTCCATCCCTTCCATTGTGATCATTCCTTCGGTGATCTCTTCTTCTTCGATCATTAAACCTGTTGTTGTTGCTTCTAGTGTTGTAGCGTGGACCATTTTTCTTCTCGAGGCAATCTCGACCATAATGACCCTTCTTGTGAGAATTGTAGCATTCAATGTGAGATGATGATCTATCATTCCTTCTTTTTTCATCTCAAGGTGGAGGCTTTCTTGAATTTGATGGACCTCCTTTTCCTTTCTTTTTCTTGCTTTGAGTGATGAATGTAGCGGGCTCTCCCTCTTCATGCTTTTGAATCCTTCCTCTTGATATCATCATTGATTCTTCTTGAGTGAGCTTTCCAACAATTTCATCAAATGACAAGAGGGTATTGTTGTTGCTTATAGTATTAATAAAGCTTTCCTAAATAGGAGGGAGACCTCTTAGAGTCACAATCACCAATTCCCTGTCAGACACAGATTCCCCAACTCTTTGCAATTGATATCTAAGATGAGATATCCTCATAATATCGGATTGCACAAACTCCCCTTTGTTCATATTTGTTTCTTTGAGTTTATCTTTTAAGGAGATGATTTCATTCAAATTGTTGACTTCATACATGCCAACTATCTTATCATACATGTCCTTATAGTTCCTCAAATTTCCAACATATGCAAGTAAATTATCTTGTAAATGATCAGCTATAATTTGTTTTGCTTTTAACTCACCTTTCTTGTGCTTGTTCTTGGTAGCAGTGGAAGCATTCTCAGAGGCTCAGGTTCTTTTCCTTGAATGTAATCCAAAACATCAATGTTGTCAACTATGATCTCCAACCTGACTTTCCATGCGGCAAAATTAGATGAGTCACCCAACTTCTCATTTTCCTTGAAAAAGGAAGACATCTTGATTTGACTAGATTGACTCCTTCAACTTTCCACAGATGATTGCTTCAATGCTTGTCTCCTTTTGGGCTTGTCCTTCACCTTAGCTCTGATACCATGTTAAACTTTTAGATTGTTCTATGTTGTATCAATTATTTTAGCCCAATTCAATACCTTAGTTAGCAATCTTTTCAATACCAATTAATCTTTCCAATTATCAACATTAATTAAAGATAGAACAATAAATCAATGACAAAAGAGACAATCAACACATCAACAAGAGACACTAGGTTTTGTTAAAGACCAAGGAAAAACCCCACAAGGGGGAAAACCCTTTGAAATTCTTCTTTTATTAGATTGTCATAAAATGTTCAACAGAGAGTAAAATGAGCCCAATACATTATTATCCAGCAAAATAACCCAATAACATCAGAAATATGTTTCCAGTACCAATATATATTAAAGATAACTTTTCTTGTCTGTAGTCAACTTCGGTCAACGGTAAAATTTCATTTCAACTTTTTAGTCGCAGAGAGGAGTTGTGCGAGCGACTAAAGGCTTCTAGTCTCTCCATTGATTTTGCAAGCTAGTGACTGCAACTGAATTTATCCTTTGACAAGCCAACTACTGTAACCCAAAACCCTAGAAACATATACGAGCTTCAAACCCTGTTATTTCAGACCTTTGTGAACTTCATTTGTAGACTCGATTCGAACCAATCAATGAAGAAGAGAGGAAGAATTCAATGCAATCATCACTTCCATCAAATGAGTTGTCCAAAGTGGAATTTGGCCCTAGTTTCCAATTTTAATGTTAGGGAAAAGTTCTTGTCATCTGCGTTCTTGTTGTCTTTTGACTCCATTCAAGTCTCTGTTTGGATACAGTCATACCATAGTTTCTCAAGGTTTGGAATATTTTTGTGAGCACAACTCCCCTCGATGAATGGTTTTATGGCCATGTTAACTTGATCATTGTCCTCCACTTTGTACGCAATTTCTGCATGTTGATCACAGATCTAAGTGCCTTCATGAGGTAATTGGTAATTGTTTTAGATCTAGACATCTCTATGAATCTGACCTTGTTTCAAATGTTTGTCTTCTTGTTAATGTTCTTGCTCTAGTAGAGGCTTACTAGGGCATTGTACATCTCCTTCGTTGTACTCTTCTTGGAAATGTGAGGAATTAGGTGATCATAAACTGCATCTAGGATCACTCGCTTGGCTTTAACCTCCTCCTCCTTTCTTACTACCAATTGCTAATATAAGTCTGCAATGGAACTACATGCTCAATAATATCTTAGAGATAATTTTCTCCAACAACAATGTAACCCTAGATTTCCATGAGAAGAAATTTAAGGTTGCTAGCTATTGTAGATAAGTCTGCAATTGAATTGAACGCTCAATAATATATTAGAGATCAGTTTCCTTCAACAACAATGTAAACCTAACTTTCTATGAGAAGAAATTTAAGGCTCCATCCAATTTGTTCTCAAATCTATGACTTCTTGCTACCATAGTCCTAGACCTAACAAATTCATTTGCAAATGTGTCTAGTCCTTAATAACCTAGTAGAAATAAATTTTGGTCCCTAGATCAAATAGATTTTCTATTGTAACTCAAATTTGTTGTTGTAAACACTTGGAAACTTTAGTTAGAGGGCCAAGTCTAGTATTACTACCCACCAAAAGTGGGTAACCCTTAGTAGAAAAAAAATTCTCCTCATTTGATAGCTAAAGAAATGCCAACCTTATGATGGTCTTCATAATGCTTTGTCCCAGAGTTCTCCACCTATTACTTTGGTCAGTGCTCTTGGCCATCTAGAATTCTTCTTGAAGGAAGGTGAGTCATCTGTCAACACGTACTATGACCATTTTAGCAATCATGTGCTTTCATCTAATGTTATGGGAATATTAATATGAATCACAAGGCAAATTGAATGATTGACCACTCCTAATTGTATCCTTATTTCCACACTTCATGTGGGAGGTTATCCTTTGACTTGAGTGCAGCTCCCCAAGAATTATTTTTTTATGCGGGCCCAATAATAGTTGGATGACCCAAGGATGGGGGCAGACCCAAAGATGGTAGGCAAACCTACCCATGGTTTTGTGCATGGGTTTTGCACATGGTTTTGGGCATGATGGTTTTCTGACCATGGTATTTTGTAGATTCGGTCAAGGGAACTATAGTTATGTTCTAATTCAAGGTTATGGATTGGGGTTTATGAATGCTTTGCAATGTATATATATGTATTGTAACATTGAAAGGAATATAATGACAAATCAATCTGGTAGTCCTGGTTTTGGGATCCAGGGGAAAATCGCTCTGTGTATTTGTTTTATGTTCTCGCCATTGTATATTTTTGTTTTAAGAATTTGTTTGTAGGTAACTTTTGTATAGGGTTAAAACCTACATTTGGTATCAGAGTTGTTTCGGCTTCAAGCGGACGCCATTTCTGCTGAGGGCTTTTGCTAAGGCCTATGGTAGACCCTATTACAATGGGAGATCTACGGTATCGATTCTTGCGGTGAAAGAAGATGGTGAACAATGGAAAGATAAAGATCAATAAATTCAATGGACAAAGTTTTGAGTTGTGGAAGCTCAAGATGAAGGATCTATTGGTGGATAAAGATCAGTGGATCGCGGTAGATTCGGGTACTAAACCAACGGAAATGTCAGCAGAAGATTGGGCGAAGTTGGATCGGAAGGCAAAGATCACAATATGGTTGTGTATCTCAGATTCAGTATTGTTGAATGTATCAGGAGAAGCTATAACGAAGGCTTTGTGGGACAAGTTAGGGACTTTGTACCAATCTAAGTCTCTAGTGAACAAATTTTTTATGCGGAAAAAGTTGTATAACCCGAGGATGAAGGACGAAGACTCGGTAACAGAACATCTAAATTCCTTCAATACTGTGGTAAGCCAGTTGTTATCTATTGATATAAAAATTTCAGAGGAAGATAAGTGCATCAATTTGCTGTGTTCTCTACCAGATTCATGGGATACTCTGGTTGTTGCTATAGGTAACAATACAATTACCTTGAAGTTTGATGAAATAGTCTCATCCCTTTTGTCAGAGGAGATGAGACGGAAAAATATGGAGAGCTAGAATGGAGATGCCTTGTTTGCACCAGGACATTCTTTGAACAGAAACAAAAATATTTCCTCAAGTGGGAGATCTAAATCTCCAAGAAAACCTATAAAGGTGTGCTGGAAATGCGGAAAGGAATGGAACTACAAAAAGGACTGTAGATCTAAAGCTCTTGAGAGAGGAAAGGGATTTGATGATGCTCCTTTTGCAAAAGCAAAAACCACTTCAGATGAAGGTGGGGATGTGTATTTGGCTTTTTCTTCAAGTACACATGTAGATCATGAGGCATGGTTGATTAACTTGGGTGCATCTTTTCACTTCACTCCCCAAGGGAGTGGTTCTGCGAGCTTTGTCACACGGTTAGAGTTCAAGTTCGAGTTCGACAACGATTAAATTCGATTTGAATTCGAATTTTCCGATCAGGTTCGAATGAGGTTCGGCATTAGGTTCGACTATACATATTTTTCAATATATATATTAATATATATATTATTTATATATATATATATTTTTATATATAATATGTGTGTGTGTGTGTGTTGTGTGACAAAATAATAGAAAATTCGAATCGATCCATAAACACATGAAAACAAATATGTCTGCATTTTTGTTGACAATGGCATATTAAGATTCAAATTTAAATAAATGATAAAATAGTGAAATTCAAATATAAATAAAAATGGGTGAATCATACCACTACTTAGTGCTATGTTTATTACCAGACTTTTCAGTATTTATATCAGACCTTTAATTAGTTTAGCAGTCCTCCAAATTTTAATAAAATGCCAAACACTGTACTAAGTTAAAGTTTGAACAATGGGTGAATCATACCACTGCTCAGTGCTATGTTTATTACCAGACTTTTCAGTATTTATATCAGACATTTAATTAGTTTAGCAGTCCTCCAAATTTTAATAAAATGCCAAACAATGTACTAAGTTAAAGTTTGAACAATGCAAATAACCTTCCAATTATATAAGATGACGATTGATTAGTTTTTAGGCCACTGTTAGATGTATTATGACACTGTACAGAGGAATTTACAGGGTAAGTTCCTCAGATAGAACACCAAAGGACACTGCTCATAAACAGATCACAGATCAATACACTAGTATTTTTGACGTGGTTAAAACCCTCAAAGAGGGAAACAGTCCACGACTTGAGCCAACGTGGCCACTTCAAGCAATTTATTAATAAAAGAATGAAAATTTACATAAGCTTCTCTCGTGAATGGTCAACCTACAAATGACCCTCCATGCGCTTTAAATAGAATTCATGGACCAATCGGGTGTTAAGCCACGGATCAAGTGTCGGTAATACCGAGGAGAGAATAAACTGTCGGATCACTACATATCGTGACCGTCGGAGTGTAAGTTACAAATTACATAGTAAAGAAACACACTTTACGTAACTCTATATTAGACCAAGTTATACTTAACTATTCCTATGTGTCGGAATATCCTAACACCCCCCCTTAAGAACAACTTGGGATAGGATTGAAGGATTTACAAATATGACAAAATAGGAGAAGGAAGGAGGCACTAGAGCCTATCCCCCCTTAGTGACAACTTCCTGAACTCCAACCATAAATCGAAGTTTAGTAAGCTTCGCCTCTGTGAGAGCCTTTGTAAAGATGTCTGCAACTTGATCATCTGTTGAACAATATTGCACTTCAAGAACATGGTCATGAATGAGCTTTCTGATGAAGTGCATGTGTAGTTCAATGTGTTTGCTACGCTGATGCTGAACTGGATCTTTGCATAGTTGAATGGCACTTTGATTATCACACCAAAGTGTAGTCAGATGTTGCTGCTGAAAACCAAACTCTGAGAGGATCTGACGAAGCCACAAGGCTTTCTTACTAGCCTCTACAGCACCACGATACTCTGCTTCTGCTGAAGAAAGAAAAATGGCAGCCTGTTTCTTGCAAGCCCATGTAATAGGTCCTGAACCAAGAGTGAACACATAACCGACAGTAGACTTCCGATCATCAGGGTCACCAGCCCAATCGGAATCAGTGAAACCAACCAATAGAGGAGATGCTTCGGCGCTGTAATGAATTCCAAACTGAACCGTACCTCGAACATAACGAAGTATTCTTTTAGCTGCTTTCCAATGACTTTCACGTGGGGTTTGCATAAACCGAGCAATAAGACCAACAACAAAGGAAAGGTCAGGACGAGTATGGGTTAGATACAAAAGCTTTCCTACAAGTTGACGGTATAAGGTAGCATCAACTTTAGGGGAAGTACAAGTGACTGAAAGTTTGGCTCTAGACTGAAAGGGAGAAGGAGCTGGCTTACAGTCTTCCATGTGAAAATGGCGTAAAAGATCACAGGCATACTTGGATTGGGAAAGGGAAATACCTTCCTTGGATTGCAAGACTTGAAAACCAAGAAAATAATGCAAGTGTCCTAAATCTGTCATTTCAAACTTTTTTTTAAGGTTGGACTTCACATGGTTGATAAGGTTGGGGTCACTACCAGTTAGAATAAGATCATCAACATAAAGAACAAGGAAGATAAGAGAGTTTCCCACTTTCTTGGTGTAGACAGTATTGTCAGAATGACACCTAGAAAAGCCAGATTCTAAAAGAAAGCTATCCATTTTGGCATACCAAGCCCGAGGAGCTTGCTTGAGACCATTAAGAGATTTCTTAAGTCGACATACAAGGCTGGAGTCTGTTTGGATGAAGCCAATGGGTTGTTCCATATAGATTTCTTCATGCAAGTCCCCATGCAAGAAGGGGGATTTAACATCCATCTGATGGACTTCCCATTTTAAAGAGGCAGCAAGGGAAAGAACAAGGCGGATAGAGTTCGTTTTGGCAACAGGGGAGAAGGTTTCAGTGTAGTCAATGCCTTCAACCTGTGAAAAACCCTTAGTAACAAGACGAGCTTTATGTTTATCAACTTTCCCTTCTGGTCCATACTTGGTTCTGTAAACACATTTGCATCTAACAAGTTTTCGTCCCTTTGGTGAGGAACAAGATCCCATGTATCATTTGACAATAATGAACGATATTCTTCATTCATAGCTGTGTCCCAATCTGGATGGCCTGAAGCTTTTGCAAAGGTGTCAGGATCATAATTCGCTGAAGCTTGAGCCAGTAAAGAAGAGGCTCTATCGAACTG